>JAXGGA010019314.1:0-20318 GCA_038373865.1 Uloborus plumipes
TCGAAAAGAAACACTTCGTCTGAAAAACAATATATATACCTAGGGTGAAAATAATCCTCAACTCAATCCCCAGGTTAGACGTCATATTAGTATAGTGTGAATGGTATATTTGGGTGGGGAGGGGGATACTTCGTCTAGTTATAAGGAAACCCATTTACCCACTTTAAATAAGTTTACTATTCATTTTGTATCAAAGAGTTTTTGTTTTTTTTTAAACATTTTGAACAGTTTTGAATTAAAAAAGAGTGGTTGTGCGGGGGAGGAAGGGTTAGGGGAGTGAACCTGACAAATCTATAAGCTCATGCCAACTCACTTTAAACATATTCATGTTTGTTTACTACCTTTTAGACCATCACAAGCAAGAGAACTTAGTATTTAAATAAATATAATCTAAAAAATATCATTTTTTTTTCCTATACAGTTTTATTCAAAAATTCAAAAAAATATGATCCCATTGAGATCCCAATCTAAAAATTTGTACAAACATAGATAAAATACACAAGAATTTTTGAGAATTTTTTCAAAAAAATTCATTATATGTTTTTCGAGAAATTTAAATTTGAAATTTAAATTTCATTTTTTGAAAAAGAAAATTTTTATCAAATTAGTCATGTTGCATATCAGATTAAGCGGCAACTAACGTACTTTAAAATGCCATTTACCAAATTGTTCTATCTATATTTGGTGCCGAGTTATGGTCCCTTTTATGTTCCCTTGTCCATGGAAAAACGAGGGTTTTTCCAAAGTTCAAAGTCTCATAAATGAAAAAATAATAGAGATAAAAATCCAAAAATTGAGACTTTTGATTACCTCAAGGGGTACAATTGATGAGTCAAATGTGAAAGAAATACAAAAATGTAAGGTAAAATTTTTCTCAGATTTTGGATCACTTGACGTGGAATGACCCTACTACGATTGCAAATTTTCTTATGGTGTCAACTTTACGACTACAGTTTTTGTTAATTATTGCTTCTATTCCGAATAATTATCAAGTACATTTTACTATTAAATTTCTTATAGGGCCTTATTACAGAGTGCTTTACATTGTGTGAAATGAGTGCTAATTTCTACGCAATGCTATTCATAAAGTTCACAAATGTAAGGTACTTGTACTCTATATGGGCATCCCTAATATCTTTAAAAGTTGCAAATTTAATGGCGAGATTTCCCTGTATGTCCATGAAGAAAAGCAGTTGAAAGGATAATTTATCATGGAAAGTGCAAAAAAGTACTTTGTTCGCCATTTTGTAAGAAACTAGTGTTTTCGTCGTGTGCTGATCTTAATTACAGGTAAGATTAAATTCTTATTAGATATGGAACATTACTTTAAGAATTGAAAATTGAAGTGTTTTAGAAAGCTGATAAAACATTCTCGATTGCTATTACATATATTGCTAAAAAAATGCTTTCTTTGTTTATTAATTATAAGATTTGGTCAAACTGCCAGATTCCCAATATGGACACCTTATGTCCATATTAGAAGTACAGCAAGTGAATAATCAGGCGCAAAAAATTGTTAAAAATCTGTAAACACTTTCAGGTCTGAGCTATTTCGACCGCATATCTCCCTCCGGACCCGGGGTTTTCGGCGCTTTTGTGATTTTTAAAAAATTACTAGGAAAAGGTTTATGTTAGTTTTAATTTTTCAATACTTTAATATGTTTTCTTTCATGATGAAAGAACTATTTAAGTGAAACAACAATTAGTTTTTTGGTAAGAAATTGTCGAAAAATGCATGTTAGGAACTTAAAAAAGGTCCGCGTAGGAAAATATTATTTTTAACCATACTAGTTTGCAGATTTAAAATTTACCCAAATCTTGCACAAATATTTGAAAATGGGTCTGATTTGCGAATAAACATTATTTAGCAAAATTCGCTTTTATGTGGTAAATTGCTTTTTATATGGTACGGCTATCTCAGCATTCAATAGCGTCTCTCGCAGTTCATTCTGCTTGGTGCTGCCATCTATATATTTTTTGGAAAATAAAAGGTTCATAGACAATATCTAAAAATTATTGAAACGTATACAGTAGGGTAGGCCGAAAAAACATTTTTTTTTATTTCGAATTTGTAATAGCGCGGAAAAGTTGCGAATTATGAAGACAAAAAGAAGGAAAAAAAATTATCGAAATCGGTTGATATCTTCCGATCGCGCATAAGGCCTAAAATTTGACAAAAAATGAAAAAAACTTCATTTTTGCGTTTTTTTTTTTTTAATTTTTGAATTGGATGTTTTCGAAATGTAATAGTGCGGAAAAGTAGCTAATTGTAAAGGCAAAAAGAAGGAAAAAAATTATCGAAATCCATTGATATCTTCCGATCTCGCATAAGGCGTAAAATTTGACAAAATTTTAAAAAAACTTCATTTTTACGATTTTTTTTTTTTTTTTTTTGAAAAAATTTTGAATGAAATGTTTTCATAATTTTTTCGCGAGGAAAAGTTTATAATTTTGAAGACAAAAAGAGGGATAAAAAGGAGGAAAAAAAATATCGAAATCGATTAATATCTTCCGGTCGTGCCTAGGGCCTAAACTTTGACAAAATATGAAAAAACATCATTTTTGCGATTTTTTGTTTAATTTTTTGAATTAGATGTTTTCTTAATACAATACTTGTAACTTTTGCTAATATAGCCTTAAAACATTGTGTTTTGATTTTGTTTTGGTCGGTTAATATCTTCCAGTCGCTCATTAACCCCAAAATTACCCAAAATAATAATTAAATAAAAGTTACATTTTTACGCGTTTTTGATTTTTGATGAATAATTTTTTGTGAAACAACCGTATTATTTTTTGAGACAGACTGACAATAATATAGAAAAACAAACTACCACAGGTGCAGTCGATATTATTCAGTTGCGAAAAGCCTCAGAAACTCTCATGCGTAGACGTCGCTCGCCTGGCAACGGCTCTCTTCCACTCCATCGCCGCCTTCCTAGGACCACGTCAGCTGTCTGCCTATATTGTGTTTTTTTTGGGGGGGGGCGTGGTGGCCCGATCGGTAAGGCATCGGACTCGTGTCCGGAGGGACCCGGGTTCGATCCCAGCCGATCAAAGATCCACCGTCTTGATTAATGGTGGCTGGGAGGCGTTAAAAATGTCGTGGTCACAAAGTTCTCCAAGTGAAACGATACCTCTGGGGGGTGCTGGGCCTAGGGTTTGCTCGACACTAGGTTCTGGTTCAAAATTAAGAACAGAGCGCCTTTCAGGGCCCTATCCCGGTTAAACCACGAAGCTATGGTAGGTACGGGGGACCCTGGAGGTGTGAAATGAAATGAAAATATATTGTTTTTTCAGTCTGCGTTTCTATGTAGTAATCGCAGTGTACTATTATTTAGTTCAATCTAGCTGTTTTGATTTTGAAAATGATGTAGTTTTCTGCTCTGTGTGAACTCGATGATTTAACGAAAAAGTTATACAATTGCCGGGCCAAATAACAAGACAAATATTTGGCTGCCCCACTTTTGATTCTCCAAAAGAACTGCCATCAAACAAGCCGTCCACTAGCAAGGACATTATTAGGTGCCGTACTCAAGGAAGGTTAAAATTGGCACTAGAAATTAATAATGGTGTCTTCGCCAGTAGGCAGTTTGGTTGATGGCAGTTCTTTGGAGTGCCAAAAGTGGGGCAGTCAAATATTTGTCTCGTTATTAGAGTATTTGTCTTGTTATTACGTAACTTTTTGTTAAATCACAGAGTCCACACACAGCAGGAAACTACATCATTACAGAAGACTACAAGATTTTCAAAATCAAAACAGCTAGATTGAAATAAATAATAGTACACTGCGATTACTACATAGAAGAGCAGACTGAAAAAACAATATAGGCAGACAGATGACATGGTCCTAGGAAGGCGGTGATGGAGTGGAAGAGAACCGTAGCCAGGCGAGCGACGTTGCCTGAATTGCTGTCCGACGTCTGCGCATGAGAGTTTCTAAGGCTTTTCGCAACTGGATAACATCGACTGAACCTGTGGTAGTTTATTTTTCTATATTATTGTAAGTCTGTCTCAAAAAATACTACGGTTGTTTCACAAAAAATTAGTCATCAAAAGCCAAAAACGCGTAAGAATGTAACTTTTTTTAATTATTATTTTGGGTAATTTTGGGGTTAATAAGCAACCGGAAGATATTAACTGACCAAAACAAAATCAAAGCACAATGTTTTAAGGCTATATTAGTAAACGTTACAAACTATTGCATTACGAAAACATCTAATTCAAAAAATTAAACAAAAAATCGCAAAAATGATGTTTTTTCATATTTTGTAAGTTAAGGCCCTAGGCACGACCGGAAGATATGAATCGATTTCGATAATTTTTTTTCCTCCTTTTTATCCCTCTTTTTGTCTTCATAATTATAAACTTTTCTGCACGAAAAAATTATGAAAACATTTTATTCAAAATTTTTTCAAAAAAATCGCAAAAATTAAGTTTTTTTCATACTTTGTCAAATTTTAGGCCTTATGCGCGATCGGAAGATATCAATGGATTTCGATAATTTTTTTTCCTGCTTTTTGTCTTTACAATTAGCAACTTTTCCGCATTATTATATTTCGAAAACATCCAATTCAAAAATTTTTAAAAAAATCCCAAAAATATAGTTTTTTTCATTTTTTGTCAAATTTTAGGCCTTATGCGCGATCGGAAGATATCAATGGATTTCGATAATTTTTTTTCCTTCTTTTTGTTTTTACAATTAGCTACTTTTCCGCATTATTACATTTCGAAAACATCCAATTCAAAAATTTTTAAAAAAATCGCAAAAATAAAGTTTTTTTCATTTTTTGTCAAATTTTAGGCCTTATGCGCGATCGGAAGATATCAACCGATTTCGATAATTTTTTTTTCCTTCTTTTTGTCTTCATAATTCGCAACTTTTCCGCGCTATTACAAATTCGAAATAAAAAAAAGTGTTTTTTCGGCCCACCCTAGTATACAGTCGAACCTGCTTCTCTCGGAAACCTCTCTATGTCGATATTTTTCAATTTCCCTGATTTTACAGCATCAATTTAATGTTTTTTCTCAGGTTTATCTCGAATGATTTTTCCCGAAAACCTCTATATCTCGGATTTCGACGACTCTCATTTTTGCATTTTATCTCCAGCCACAATTATCAATGGTATAACTTGGAGACAAAAATCATCTTCTGCACTCATTCAAAGACTATATTCGTATTTAAAAGTATGCATTAACTTGCTACCGATATAGTCATCCCAATTAGTTAAACTTGGACTCACAGCATGTCCGTTCTGTAAAACATTCAACAACGCAAAACAATCAATCAACGCAAAACAATCAATCAACGCAAAACAATCCATCAAGTATTTGACTTTGTTCCAATAGCTTATTTTCGTAACTTTTACACAACCTCTGTATCTCGAATTTTTCCTCTGTCCCGTGATATTCGAGATAGACAGGTTTTACTGTATAACCAAAACTTTTATAGTAAAGAAGTTCAAACTTGACCCCGAGCAGAGCTTGGGCCTAGTCATGTTCACCAAAAACGGCACCCGGAGTGACGCTCGGGCTTAGACCGGAAAGTGTGAATGGTATCTTGTTTAAATACTTAATCACGATTAATTAATGTGTAATATTAGGTTTTTTAATATTTATTATAGTATCCGTACATTACGTTCAGGCCCGCGCCAAGCCCGATCGGCGCCCTCGTGCAAATGTCTTCTGAGCGCCTTATGCAGTAGTGTTTTATAGACAAATATAATTTAGAAAAAATAAGTTTCGCGTATAATTTGTTTTTAAAGAAAAAGAAAAAATGCGTAAACAACTAGTGTTTTAATAAACTTTAATACATTTATTGAAACATACTTTTTTTGATTTAAAAACATGGTACTAAAACAAAAAATAACAGTACATAATATGTACAAATAATGTATACAATATATATTAATTTGAAAATATGGAACATGCGTAAATGTAAATGAGGTAGTATAAGGTTTTGTTAAATATCTCGATTTAAAGCAGTAGGTTTTGTTAAATATCCCGAAACATTTACTTTGTTATAAGCGATAGAATATAAGGAATATTAAATTTAGAGGCTCAAACTAAAAGAGTAGGTTTTTCAATAGTTGAATTTAAAAAGAAGTACATGACTAAAATTTCGTTTGTATCGAATTCAAATCGTTCATGTAACGCAGTCAACGAGTAAATAGTCCAACAAACAGTTATACCGTACTCTCAAAGATCGCTTTGCCTGATTATCTTTTTCTTAGAGTCTTATTTCGACGTGTATTTATTTATTTATTTATTTATTTATAAGGAAGACATGCAATGGGTGTGTGAAACTAGATCTGTGTATTCTTTTAGTATAGAAAAAGCTCTAAATAAAAAAAAATATGACTGTATTTATCTAGCTATTTTTATTTCTTTTGGGAGATGAAAAATGCGTTAAAATTAGCACATAGACATTCCCGTTGTTTTAAAGTTGTCCTGTAAAGGGTCAAAGGGTGCAAATTTTATCGGTAAACAACAAAAATCACGCCAACTTTTTTGTTAATACATTGATTTCTCAAAGCCCCCCCCCCCCCCCCCCCGCCTACGACGGGCTTGGTTTTCGAGAGTTGCAGCCAGCTCTCAATCATTTCAAACGAATATTCTATCTCAAATAACACTCCTTTATTACCGTGCCCCAAATAGACTTCATCATTTTACCGTAAATAAATAATTACAAAATTAAAAAAGTGTGAAGCTGGCTAAAAGTCAATAATAATAATAATAATAATAAGTTTTAAAAAATCTGCACGTGCGTGAGAACACAAACCTGACTTTCTTTCTGCAAATAACTCAAAATATTGGGGGTAAAAACAAAACGACGTTTTTGACATGAGTTATACGAAACCTAGTATCAAGTGCTTTAACATCATTGAAAATGATGCGACTATTCTGTTGTGGCCAATCTGGATAGAATAATAATTTAGAAACATAAACATTTGTAAGCTGAAATGTGAAAATCTTAACATTGAAAATGAAATATTAATAACATTTAATAATTCAAGTGATTAAAAATATCGTTAAACATTTAACTAAAAAAATATAAGAATAGCTCTGAATTTTAACTACTGCGGAAAAAAACAAACTGCTACTCGTCAAATACTACTCATAAAAAGTTTCAGATTCACTTAAATTCCTATCGAGCATCACGTCCGGTGTTTCGCGTAGCCAAAAATCGTAGTATGACAAATATTTAATTTTGGAATACCCTGTACATTTTTGCTTCATATCTCAAAGTTATCTCGAGTTCAATAGCTCCTTTAATACACCATTGTGTTTTGGAAAAAAAAAATACAGTAAAGCAGCTCTAAATATCTCTCGAATTTGCATTTGATAAATAATTAATCACACTTTTTTGTCTGTCTAAATATGACAACAGGGCACTGATTATATTTCTGAATTGAAGTATAAAGTGGAGGATATTCCCCTTAAAGTCGGAAACTGAAATCTTTCCTGGAAAACCAATAAAATCCAGATTAATAAAAAGGCATTAAATTTGATATGAATACAAATGCATTGTTCAAAGGTCTTTTTTTTAATTAAAAAAACCAGTGGTTGAAGCTTGAAGCAAAGAGGAGATAATCGTGTAATTATGGTCAAATTGTTACTTTTTGAAACTTAAAAGTTTACATAAACTGTTGTCTATAATATGTAAATATTGCGCAGAAGTAAATAACATGCAAATATGCTTACCGTATTTTTTTATGTAACATAAGCAGTCGAATCACCACGAACAGTTGTTGAAATACTAAAATACATTGCACTAGAGAAAATCCTACGTACAGTATTGATTCAACGGAAGGAAGAAACCTATTGAAGAGCAGAAGATTTGCTTCGACTCTTTTGTGCTTATAACCTTATAGACATGCTGAAATAGCTTACACGGCGCCTCATTCTGAAGAAAAGTGCTGATGTATGCATTAACATCTAGTGTTTTCAGTGTAAAAGATTAAGCTTTTGAATAGCTTGTTTAGACAACCAACAAGGCAATAATTTTTCCTTTATGGTAGGCAGCGAGACAGATTGCTTGTCTCATTGAGCAATATAATTTCATCGCCCGAGTTCGTTTTAATGAAAAGTCCAATTTTAATTTTTTATTTGGATTTTTTTTCTTCTGTTTGGAGCTTTTTTGGTCGGCAGAGCTCGGCGCCTTTTAGACTCTGGCGCCCTCGTGCGCTGCACGCCTTTGCACATTGGCACGGCGCGGCCCTGATTACGTTATGAATGAAGAGTGAAATTATGACCATTTTTGAAGAGTCACAACCGAAAATCACCCCCACTTCCAAAGTGCATGTTCTGAAGATATTTACTTGGTACATACTGGAATCCGCCTAACCCCTTATCTCGAACCTGTCACCATGAGCCGCAGGGGGCCGAGGATTAGGAGAGTACAATAGGGACCGATTAGGTGAGCTGGACAGGTGATGACTGTTGCTGGACCCAGGGAAAAAAATGTGCGAATGGGGAAACTTCTGTGATAGAGGGAGAAAATCCTTCCAAACATCCCTAACTTCTACAAGGGAGAAAACGTTTTTGCTAAGTTGCTAGGCCTAACGTTAAATTCTACATTGCCCTCAGCAGCATAGGCGGACTTACGGGGGTGCCAGGGGGTGCGCCGCACCCCCAACATTTTTGGCTGGATTTTGAAAAAAATGAAATTAAGTATGTTTCTCCAAGAAATACAGTTGGAAAAAAACCTTATTGTTCAGTGTTGAAGTACAGAATGAGTGTATACTCCGTAATTGGGTATTTATTGGCACATCATTACAATTTCTTCTACTTTAAAACTACCATGGCAAAAATTACAAATTAAAAAACAACGGGACTGTAATAACTTTATCAGTAAAATCTGTCCTGAAATCAACTGAAAACCAGCATTTTTAAGGTAAATTTTCAAAATTTTCCATAGAAGTATTCCCCCCCCCCCCGACTTCTTATTGTAGTGGCGCAACCAGAGGGGGCCCACGATGCTCGTGCTCCCTTCCTCCCACCCTTTCTCCAGAATGCTGAGTTGATATTTTTAAAAAAAATTTCTTTATTATTGAATAGAAGGTAAGAACGCGTCTAGGGAAAAGGCACCAAAATACCTAATGTTGAGAAAACATCTTAATTTCGTTCAAAAATAAAAAAAAATCTCTACACCTAAATTTTTCAACAGCATCAGATTGTTACTCAGCTAATTGTATGCCGCCCCCACCCCCTCTCGCCCTATCCTCTTGTTTTCAATTTCATTTCTGCCTGTTTTTCTTTTTATTTATTTATTTTTTTGATTTTGTCTGAAAATAAGAAAGTCTTCGAAATGCTATTTCTCGGAAGTCCTCTACCCCGCCAAAGTTATTAATTACGGAGCATCAAATTTCGTGTCCTGGTCTTCAATTTAGCTATTTAGCCAAATTTTCAGGAAAAATCCCCAAATACCAAACACCTTAAAAGATTGAAAATCGCTTAAAATTTAATTTTTGAAACATCAATTTTGAAAGACTGCTGTGTCCTTAACGCCACCAAATATGATATTCAGTGGCGCACCCAGGATTGCTTCCTAGGGGAAAAACTAGTCATTTTTGGTTAAATTAAGAAAGGGGCTAGGGGCTATCTCTTGTCAAATTTCCAAAAATTAAGTCCAAAAAACGCATTTCAAGCAGTTAGGTTTTATCAAGGGGTTTCATTTTTGTTCTTCTGGGAGGGGCTTAAGCCCCTTAGCTCCCCCTCGTTGGTGCGCCATTGATGATATTACATACACTCACATGTTTAAAGCTTCAATTTTGGAAAATTTTCGGACAAGGGCTACCCCAACCACCCTTTCTCCATCATTAAAAATCGTTAAAATTTTGGTTTTCTAAACTACAGTTTCGAAAAGTGTAAAGAGGAGAACTTTTTGGCACAGCAGGCTGTGGCTGACGCTTCCGTATGAAATCTGAAAATGAAAAAAATAATATTTGAAAAACTTTAAGCCGGGAGAGCCTTACAACCTCTCCTCTTAACATAACTGAATATTGCTGTAAAACTTCGTTTTTTACTTTCTTCTATATCTAATATATAGAAGAAAGTATTGGTTTCGTGAAAATTTTCGAATGTCGAATTTTGACGGATTTGCACGTTTTGAGGTGCGCTGAGTTCATTTCGACCATTTTTGGAAAATGTCTGTCTGTCTGTGTGTGTGTGTGTCGTGTGTGTGAGTCTGTATGTGTGTGACCAGTTTTTGTGGCCGCGCTAGAGCAAAAACTACTGAATGAAATCGAACAAAAATTTTTGCACATATGTACCACCATGTGAACTGGTGCACCTGACTTTGTTTAGCGAATTCCTCCAAGGGGGTGGAGCAATCGCACGTGTTCTGCGCGGGGTGATTGCTATATCTCAGGAAGTAACCGGCGGAATCAAACGAAAATTGGTCCATAGGTAGACCCTACTGAGTACAGGTGCTGATTCAATTTGTTTGTCAATATCTCGAAGGGGGGTGGAGCAATCGCACGTGTTCTGCGCGGGGGTGACTGCTATATCTCAGGAAGTAACCGGCGGAATCAAACGAAAATTGGTCCATAGGTAGACCCTACGGAGTACAGGTGCTGATTCAATTTGTTTGTCAATATCTCGAAGGGGGTGGAGCAATCGCACGTGTTCTGCGCGAAGGTGACTGCTATATCTCAGGAAGTAACCGGCGGAATCAAACGAAAATTGGTCCATAGGTAGACCCTATTGAGTACAGGTGCTGATTCAATTTGTGTGTCAATATCTCAAAGGGGGGTGGAGCAATCAAAAGTGCTTATTTTGTCATTGCACCTACTGTATCTCGGGAAATATTGCTGCGATTTGAATGAAATTTGGAATAACACTAACCCAATATGGAAGCAAACATCGATTAAATTTTGGCGCCAATCGCCCCAGGGGGAGGGTGGGGTGATTTTTGCGCTTAGTCAACAATGCGAAAAATTAATTCATTAAAAAATCGCTTTCACGCTATTTAATTATCAAAACAGCTGAAAACTTTCAATGATTTGAAATTTTTAACTGTTGCCAATTTCTTTTTACTAACAAATAAAATGTTTGCAATTAATCTAAACAAGGCTTTTGCAATGATTTCCAATTTCGCTCATTGATTCTGCATTTGCAGGGTTATTACGATAATTGGGAAATTGTAGCTGTCTCCAATTACTCGGGCGAGTACGTATTTTATTTTGTAACCGGAATTCATAAGATAGATATAGAAGAAAGTTTCGTGACGGCTACGACAGCTAGTTAGGACTTCTATTTCGAGATATTTCCTGGAGAGAGAACCAGAACGCCTCTCTCGTAGCATCATCAAGGTTTGTCTACAGTTGCGTTTTTGGAACTTCAACTTCGAAAAGTTGCGGGGAAGGCGATCGATTTTGCTCTATTTTTCAAAAAATTGATCGGGGACAGTCCTTAAGCTAAGCCCCATCCCTTAAATGAGCGTCAACAAATATCGCCAATAATCGCGTTTTTATACCTTCAATTTCCAGAATTCTATGTGGAAGTTCCTGTGAACTTTTCTTTCCCCTCACAGCACCAAGGCCATCTAAAATTGCATTTTCAGGATTACAATATCAAAAATTTTCCTGGGGATAATCCCAAACCTGCCTATCAAATAGAGAAAAACCTAAAAGCAGGATTCGCTAACGTGGGCCCAGCCCGAAAAAAACTCACCCGAGATTTTTGGGAGTGGCCCGCTTGAAATGATACACTATGTTGGTGAAGTGTTTTTTTTTTTTCACAATTTACTGCATATTGAAAACATTTATTTCAGGAACAAACTAAACATTACAAATATTTCGATCTCTACTAAGCCTAGAAATTGGTATTGATCAGTTTAGTTATAACATGTAGAGTGTTATGATATTTAGTCTCGGTCCATACGTGGTCCAGAAAAAGGCATCTTCCTTTAAAACTGTGCATATGAATTTCAGTTATTTATTTATTTATTTGAATATTTAGAGGATCAAAATAAACATAGGAGCTATTTAAATCCACAAATTCAATTCAATATTAATTTAAAATATAATAAAATTAATTAAAAAAATCAATATAGCAATGCTTTTTCCAAATAAAAAATTCTTTAGGGAGTCACAGTGACCTCTCCTCGTGGCTCTTCCGACTCTTTAAAAATTTTACGTAGCAAGCAGTTGTTTGGTATTCAATGTTTGAATAGAGAATGATATTAAAATGACTTTTGAAAAAGCTCGAAAAAGTCCGGGTTTTTCATCAAAATCCCAGCGGGTTGGGTTTTTTCAAACCCTGCTTAAACATGTTTTCTGATTGCGCCACTAGCTTGTTGTCCTGGGGTCCTCCCCCCACCCGATTTCTGGCACTGTTGCACCCCCAAAATTTGCAGCCTAAGTCCGCCTATGCTCAGCAGCTGGGGAAAGGAAAATTTTTTCCCCACCTTAGAACCAAAACTTTATTTCTGTGTACTCTTCTTACTTTATAAAGAAAACGTATCCTATGTATCAGCCCAAAAATAGTTTCGATACATTGATATACTCAGAGCCGCCATTACCAGCGATGGGGCCCGGTACTAATTTTAATGCGGGGCCCCTCCATGCACCCCCTCCCCCAAATTGCATTTTTTTTATGCCGTCGTTTCAGCACATTTGCAATTGTAAAAAAAAAAGAAAGAGAGAAAAAAAATTACGGAAAAACTTTTTTTTAATTACGAAAGTGTGCACCTGATTTTATTTTCACGTTATTTGTATCGCCAGATGATTTTAAAAAGAGGTGCAATTTTCTTTGCGCAATCGTGTTTCATTCATTAGTGTTTGTACTAGCAATTGTTTCACATTGAGAATCGGCAATGGAAAGCGAGATTTTTTTTTTTAACAGCTTTCTTTTTTTTTTTTTTGATGAAATTATTGACACTAAAACTGGAAAAACATGTTCATAACCTTACGGGCCCCCCAAAGCTCCGGGCCCCGGTACTAGAGGTCCAGTATCCCCCCCAAACGGCGGCCCTGGATATACTTATAATTCGATTTCTGGTTAAGCATTTGATTTTAGACTTGATATGCAATCTGAAAAATGCTGTAGTCATTTTTACGATTTTAGTTTCAGTCTATATATATAAAAATGGATGTATGTTTGTTTGTTTGTTTTTTTTGTTCCATATACAAATCCAGTTTTCGTCGGATTTTCATCAAACTTGGCACAGAGGTTCCTCGATGCACTAGAATTTCCATAGGCGGGGTTTTGAAATTAAAAAAAAAATCCAAAAAGCTTAAAATTCAAATTTTTTGTCTCAAAATGGCCATCCTCTTTCAATTTTGAATAGGGTTGGGCATTTTGCCGGAAAAATGGTATTTTTGCTGGGACATTGGGGAAACTTTTAAAAACCGGCAAAAATGAAAAAAAAAAACCTGACAAAACTAGAACAAATTGCTGGATAGCAAAAAATTTACTAAAAAACAGTATAATTTTAACAAATTACAATTGAGAGTAAAATCAGAAAAATAATTTGAAATTTCATTGGTTTTTGATGAACAATTAAAACATTTTTAAATAATTGTTAAAAAAAAGAAAAAAAAAAAACTTGAAATAGATTAGGAGAAAATGTTTCAAAACCTGCTTATGCTATTCAGTTTCGGAAAAACAAATGTGTATTCTCTAATTCTTGTGAAGAAATTTAATTGAATTTAATGCGTTTTCTTTCTAATGAACTTTTCATCATTGATTACCTATAGTTTAATAGGAGTTAAAATATGATTCCATCTCATCTCAGAGCAACAATCAGACATACACTGCGATGCAAAAGTTTAGACAAATGGCAAATATATGAATAAAAGGAAAACTATTCAACGAAATGCTTTCAAATTTCTACTGCAGGTACACAATATGGTCCCAAATACGTGTCTGGAGTTCTTAAAACTAAAACCGGAATCAAATTTTGGATATTACAAAAGACATTTTTTTACATTGTTGCAAAAGTTTAGACAATAGTCAGATTTTATGCAAATATCCCTTGAAATGTGATTGGTGGAGGAAATGCGGGACTTTATTATCTATCTATATATCTATAAAAATGATCTATATATCTATAAAAATGAGTGTATGTATATATATATACTTGTTCTCTATACAAATCCACAGTTTGCGTCAGATTTTCATCAAACTTGACACAGAGGTTCCTTGATGCCCTAGAATTCTCATAGGCGGGGTCTTGAAATTTTAAAAAATCTAAAAAGCTCAAATTTAAATTTTTTGTCAAAAAATGACCCTTTTATAGGAATCTAGCCTATTTATATTGTAATCGAGATAGGCCTTTTAGTATTCAAATTGATGAAATTTAAGATTTTTAAATATTAGTATTTTCCAACAATGATTACGATTAAAGTAATGAATTTTCAATTTAAGGCTCACCTATTTCCTTTTAGCATTGAAATAAGTAAAAAACAATCATAATTCATGTGGACTTTATAAAAAGAACCACGGATTTGAATTTCAAATTTGCAATGCGACGACAGTTGCGTCTGTAATGGAGATAAGCCTTCAGAACGAGAAATAGATTTATTTCTGAGTTATAATAATTTTTACTTTGTAGGTGGGAACAATTAATAGAGAAAAGTAAATATTTTAAATTTGGCGGGTGAAATTGATGCAATTTTTTCACTTTCATGTGCATATATTTCATGCCAGTGGACGCGGCAAAGCACAGACAACATTTATCTTTAATTTTCACCTTTTGGTAAGACTATTTTTCTGTAAACGTTTAACTATCTGTAATATTTTAGTTTTCTTCAAAGTTTGTACCTAAGAGACAGATTGATGCAAATTATTTTATACCCATATGAATAGAACTCTTTCAAACTTTTTTTCCCTGAATGCTATGTTGTATTAATAAGCACCCGGGCAACGCCGGGTATTAGGCTAGTTCATTTATAAAGTGCAGAGATTGCTGAATAAATAATTAAAATCTCAAAAGCTCTGTAGTTCTCGTGTAAAGAAGATGAGAAAGTTTGGAAGCCGAAATTTGAAAATGAACCTACTTTATTAATTTTTTGTCTTTTCAATCGGCTCTAGTATGGTAGTACGTTGTTTTTTACTTTGTGGAGAGCAAATTCAGACATGCATATCGATCAAAAGACCAAGAAAAAATATATTTCTTAAAGATGAAGGAATTGGAAAAACGGCTCAGAGTGACGATTCGCCCCTTAATCCTACAAAACTTCAACTTGGGTCAAAAACAGCACGTGACAGCATAAGTAGATGAACAAGTGAATCGGAATGCATAAAAAAAACAAAGAATTGTGCTTGAGCCTGTTCGGACAGAGTGTCCCAAATAAGCCAAATTTTATTGGTAAAAGCAGCACAGCATATGATCATTGAATATTTCTCAAGTCCCGCGAAAAGAATTATAATCCATCTAGGCCATCCCAATTTTAATAATTTTTATCAAAGAAAGTACCATTAATTTTTTAGTCACGATGATACATATGCTGCCTTTCACATTAAAATCTGGCTTATTTGGGACACTCTGTCCGAAAAGGATCAGGCACAATTCTTTGTTTTTTTTTCTGCATTCCGATTCAATTGTTCATCTACTTATTCTGTCACGTGCTGTTTTTGACTCAAGTTGAAGTTTTGTAGGATTAAGGGGCGAATCGTCAGTCTGAGCCGTTTTTTCAATTCCTTCATCCTTAAGAAATATAATTTTCTTGGACTTTTTGATCAATACGCATGTCTGAATTTGCTCTCCACAAAGTAAAAAATAATGTTCTACTATACTAGAGCCGATTTAAAAGACAAAAAATTAATAAAGTAGATTTATTTTCAAAGTTCGGCTTCCAAACTTTCTCATCTTCTTTACACGAGAACTATAGAGCTTTTGAGATTTTGATTATTTATTCAGCAATCTCTGTACTTTATAAATGAATAAAACAGTCCCGCATTTCCCCCACTAATCACATTTCAAGGGATATTTGCATAAAATCTGACTATTGTCTAAACTTTTGCAACAATGTAAAAAAATGACTTTTGTAAAATCCAAAATTTGATTCCAGTTATTGTTTTAAGAACTCCAGACACGTATTTGGGACCATATTGTGTACCTGCAGTAGAAATTAGAAAACATTTCGTTGAATAGTTTTCTTTTTATTCAATATTTTCATTTTGTCTAAACTTTTGCATCGCAGTGTATAAGCCTCAGAACAGTAGTAAGATAGCTAGGCCAGTCATATTGTGGGGTCAGGAGGAGAAAATTTCCCCTCATCCTTTGATTTAAAGAAATGAATACGTTTACAAATAAATGGTGGTTGTTTTTCAGCATAATTTGCATTGAATATGACCCTGTGACCCCTCGCCCACCCTGGAAAAATTAAAAATGGTAGGTCTCAACATATTTACTGTCACTGTGAGATGATGATTGCAAATACTAATTACAGTTTACTTTTCTATAAATTAACATTGCCTTTATAGGATCGATCTGGCATGACTTCCCTGTTGAAAATTAACTGAAAGATAAGAGTTTGTTCGTAATTACAACCAGGGCTGCGGAGTCGGAGTCGGAGTCGAAGAGTCGGAGTCGGACTAATTTTGGACCAAAGGAGTCGGAGTCGCTGAAAAACATGTCGACTCCGACTCCGACTCCGACCACCTCCGATTTGGATGAAATTTTATGGAGGTGAAAACATATCTTTGAAAGTAACAGATACAAATTTTCAGCGTCCAATATCCAAATCCTAAGCATCTAGGATCATTAAAAAGGGCTTCAAATGGCGGGACTAGAGAGCAAAAATGCAATGTGTTAAAATAAAGTCTGGCTATTTAACAAGAAAAGGATTAGTTTTGTACGGAGTCAAATGACAAGAACGGCACTTGTCTATTGCTCTGGAGAAAATGGACTTTTTGAGAGGTCACAGTGCCCTCCGAGAACTGAGGTAAATGTGGTGAAATTACCTGCGAGAATTCTTGAGAAAATTGAACTTTTTGAGAGGTCATAATGACCTCTCATGACCTCCTGGGATACCCCAGCTTGCTATCCCCCCCCCCCCCGCTAAAGTGAGTCCTGGCTACGACCATGAATAAAAATGAAACTTTTTAAAATGGACCTAATTTTTCAACCTTTGTTTAGGGTTTTTCCCTCTTCATATTTAGGTTAAAAAAAAAAAATTCAAAGCAGGAGTCGGGAGTCGGAGTCGAAAGTTTTAAAATCCCGGAGTCGGAGTCGGAGTCGACCATTTTTCCTCCGACTCCGCAGCCCTGATTACAACCACTAGTGCAGCGAGCATCTATGGAAGGGAGGGAGAAAGCCTTTATATGTATATAAAATACATATAATAAATATAACATGTATAAAATACGTATTATAGCTTGATGTAATTAAAATAGTTTTTTTAATTGATTGTTGTCTTATTAACGCGGGTGACACCGCGGGAACAGCTATGTCTTAATGAAGGTTTTTGAAGTAACAACATATTATATCCATCATAATTTAAAGGATTCAAAAAGACTTTCAGTTCATTGGCGTTCAGGGGAAAGAATGCACGATGCACGTACATGACTCTAACAAATTCAAAACTTTAACAAGAATATCCTATACATGTGCTCTTGATAAATTAAAAGTTTGCCTCCCCGGGTCGATTCGATGTATCGGATACTCATTTTGAGATGTTATCGACCTGACAGAAAGCAGGAGTAAAAAAAATGGCCGACTTATAACCTAACAACCACCAACACGTTTCTAGTGGAAAGGGGGTTGGTAGGGACAAAAAAAATCCCTGCAAAACCCTTCTTGAAATCCGGAAATCGTCCCCCTCCTTTGATTGACGTTATCTCTCTCTATAGGGCGTGACCCACTCGTCAAAGTATTTCGCGTTATCAGTTTTAGGCGAACTACAGTGCACACCATTTACTTTGGTAGCCCCCTCCAATATCCCTTGAGAGAGAAACTCTCTCTCCCCCCTGTGTAGCAGGGGGGGGAGAGTCTCTGAGAGCCCTCTGTCCCTCCGGCTTCCCCCCGGCGAGAAAAGCCGCCAGTCGCTAATATAGACATGGATGTCTATAATTGGGACACATGGTTCCTTATTTAGACATTTGTAAACGTTTTATTTTTATTTTTTTTTGTTTTTGGTTTCATCAGTTAAATTAAATCAAAATAATTACAAGGTCGCCAATTTTAATAATGGTAGTCTACAGTCCAGGAATAGTGGTCTTACATTTTTGCAGTCATGTTACACGAGGGTGAAACAGATACATTTTCTGTAGGGTGTTCTTATTGGGTATAAGTATCTTAGTCGGTCTTGCAGTTTTTATTGGCATTTAATTAACTATCAATTGAAAAAAAGACCCAGACTGCACATAAAGCTACCTTTACCCTAGTTCGCACCAAGGGAACACTTCTTGTCCTCTGATTGACCGACAGGATATCGTCACCTTTCATGCCTTTGATCGTATATTTGTTGCTTATACAACTCAACTGAAAACAAATGAGCATCTGAGCAAAGACTGAGATCTCTAACTGAATAATGAATGTAGCTAATGAAGATATCCATAGGCGGACTTCAACATTTTGTTTAAATTTTGAAATAAATAAATTAAGCGTATTTCATCTGGAAACAGTTTGAAAAATAAGTTATATTTTATCTTAGCTACAATTCTACTTAACTCACTAGAAAGAGGACTTAAAAATACAACATATGTACTTCAGAGGCTCACAAAGTCCAGACTTCCACGAACCCCCTCCAGAAAATTACTAACTTTATGTCCCCCCCCCCCTCCCCTCCGTACACCGAAAAAAGCTTGATTTGATTAATAAAATTTTTCTTTTGATCGTCCCGTCAATTCGAGGAGGAGGGGGGGGGGAGAAACCTCGGTTTGTTGCACCCCCAGAATTCACAGCCTAAATCCGCCTATGGGAGTAGATAGCTTTAAGAGGGCCATTGGTCTTCATTGGGGTCTATAATTTGACTAGGACCAGCCCAGTTGGGCCCAGAGCCTGTTGCTGGCCTCAGGGCCGGCCTAAGCAAATGCGGGGCCCGATTGGAGAACTCTGGCGGGACCTCTTTTAAAACTCTTTTTAAAATAAAAACTTTTTGTTTCGCTATTTTTTACCAGAAAAAAAAATAATAATAAATCATTAGCTTGCTAAAATAAGCCATTACAGACTAACCTTTCTTTCGGTTTTATGCACCTTCCCTGACCCTTTTGTTGATGATGAAAGGGTGGAGCGCTCTTCTGGACATTTTTCCTCGTTGAATTTTTAAAATGCAATTCTAAACAATCTTCGGTAATGTCAGAGGAATGGGCGAGAAATTCAGGCTCAAATTCAGACTTTCCTTTCTAAATATATATTTTAAAATGATATTTGAAGACATTTTAGGCAGCGGCTCAAACGAGAGAATATTTTTAAGGGGAAGGGGGAGGGTGGCACTTTAAAAAAAAAAAAAAAAAACTCCAACTCCCCCATCTCTTTGAGAGCTCTTCCCCGAAAATTTTGGAAATTATAGTCTTGAAAACGCAGTTTTAGACGTTCTCTTTGAGGACCTTGATATTAGATGGAGGTTTCTTGCTAGAAATGCTTTGAAATTGTTGCCTCAAAAACTAATTTTAAGTTACTTTTGGCCAAGTTATGGAAGAAGGAACGGGTACCCGTTCCTTCTCCCATAATTTGGCCAAAAGTTAGTCCCACGTTCAGAAATTTTCCTTGAAAATATTTCAAAATTATCTCTGGCGGCATTAAACAGAAAGTTGGGGATTGGGTGCTATCTAGCAGAAAATTAAAAAAATTAAAGGCACAAAATGGCAATTTTAGGATTTCCCTGGTTTTGTCAAGTGGGTTTGTCTTCTGCCCCTTAGCTACCCCGTAGGCGCGCCACTGATGATGAAAAGACTACTTATTTAACCGTTTCACTGCGTGAGTGTAAGAATGTATTTCGTACCGTTAAGGGCATTGAAGTTTGTTCAAAATTGATGTTCCAAAAGTGCAATTTTAAATGATTTTCGATGTTTTTAGGTGTTTGAAGAATTTTCCCTGAAAATTTTTAAAAACTGAAACCCAGGAAACGAAATTTTAGATACCCCCTTAATAATTTTTGTGGGAGAAGGTTTCGGAGAAGTAAGATTTTGAACACGTTCTTATTTTCAGACGAGGTCGAAAAAAAAAGGGGGGGGGGTGAAAGAAGGGGGAGAAGGGCACACAATTAATTGACTAATAATTTATATCGGTTGAAAATTCAAGTGTCGTGATTTCTTTTTGAAAAAAATTAAGACTTTCCCCCAACATTATTTATTTTTGTTCTTAAAGTCGCTTAGTTTTAACAAAGCGCATTTTTTACTTCTCTTCAGTAATAAAGAAATCTGTTTAA
>JAXGGA010019315.1:0-20316 GCA_038373865.1 Uloborus plumipes
ATAGTTAGTTATGGATCAATATATGTCAGTACAGTCGAACTTTGTTAATAGGAAGATACTTAAAATGATTCACTGGCTGTGACAAACTACATTTCTGATTCTCACCCCATGGTTTGTTGTGTATTGTTCTTCGGATAACACAAACTCATTTTTAAAGTCCCTTGGTGTTTGTTTTAATGATGTTCGACTGTTTGTATTTTTCAGGTGTTTAGTTAAAAGGGTTTTGATAAAATTTGGAAAATGTCTAGATCCTTGGACGAAAAAATATATATCTGTGGCTTGGTTCTAAAAAGGCCTAAGTCGAAAATGTTAGTTTCGAGAAAAAGGCGATGAAAGATTTTTGAGATTTTTTAGAATGCTATAACTTTCTTATATTAAGATTCCTATTATTATTTTTTGGTATTTGTTTATTGTTAGTGTAAAGAAACATTATTTTATCATATGAAATTTTTTATATATTGTATTATATATTATATAAATGTATAATATATATAATAATTTATATAATATATATATTATATAGACATTGGCCTTTGTAGAATTACAGTTTTACTAAATTGGAAACTTTTGATGTGAATAACGCAGAATGTGAAAAAATTGATATTGGCCCTTTTAGAACCAAGCCACAGATATGTTTTGTAGTGGCGTACCCAGAGATGATGATGCAAAAAGACATATTCGCCACTCAAGATTTGTTCTTGAACTTTTTTCTTAAAGCCTTTTTAGGGATTTCTGTGCAACTAAATTCCTGAAATGAAGCTAAAATATGCACTTATGTGGTAGTATATATAAACTGGGCTCTAATTGTAGTTCCCCTTTTCCCATTCAAATTATTATTGTAATTTTTTTTAAATAGATTTCATTGGTTCGTGTTTGAAGAAGCTTTAGTTCTCGTGGTATCTTCCTCTCTTTTTTGAACATAATATTTATGATTTATTTTTTTAACTTGAACAAAGTTGCATTAATTCTCAAAGAATTATTAGCAGAATAAATATGACCAATAATGACCTCTGAGGCAGAGTAACATAAAATCAAAAACTTTTTCACCTTTTTCTGCATCGTTTGTAGAGTCTTAATCCGGATCGACCCATGATAATCTTATTCTTGGAAGAAATTTCTTCACAATGATTTAGCCAGTATTTAAAGAGTACGAGTTACCTCATTTGTAAGACAAACTACGCTCCTGATACCATTGTTGAGTTTAGATGTCTTATTCTCTGTCGGAAAAGACAGACTACAGTAAAGTTACATTTATTTTAAAGGTCCCTTGGAATTTGTTTTATGAGATTCGATTTAATTTAAAGTCCTTATATAATTAATAAGTATTTGACCTCGATTTCAATTTTGATAAAAAAAACCTTACAACACAGTTACCAAACCCAGATAATATAGACGAACGCCGTTCGCAGAAAACTTTCGAAGTTTGCAGAAAATTTTTGCATTTTGTTAAAAAAGTTATAAATTTAGGAAGTTTTCTATCTGAAATATGTCTTGATTTTGTTCATTGTGGGGCAGTAGCTTGTTACATACGAAACTGACACATTCATTAATCATGACGGAGTGACAACCAACCTCATGGTAAAACCTGCACTTCATACAACTTGATATTTTTGTTGTTGGTAGCACTTTAGGATTCAGAAGCCCCCTTTTTTTTGCAGAAAATTTTAAAGAAATTATTTAAGTTTGCAGACAGTTTTACATTTTATCTAAGTCTGACAGTTACTTTCAATTACTGCAGCAGAAAAACACTTGAATCCACTATAATTTTGCACGATATTTTAAACAACTTGGGTTTTAAATGTAATATTTCTTCATAACATGTTAGTGATACTATAATTATCAGTTACCAAATCATACATCAGGCAAGAAAGTAAAATTTATTATCAATTCATGCAGAGTTGCAGATAAACATGAACCAAATTAACTATTTACTATATTAAATTTGCTTGAGCTTTTGAAATGATTTATTTGTTTTATTTATTTTAAATTCATAATTATGATACTAAATATAGATGAATTTAGGATGTTAAATGGTAATACATTTACATTTCACAAAATATAGAAAATATGTTAACATTTTCTATTTTAAATTGGCATAAAATAAAAATACAATTATATTTGTAAAATTTCACCTGAATATTTGGTTTGATTTTTAATTAGAATTTTGGATCTTCATTGGGCATTGATAAATTATCTAGAAAGCATGGCTGGGCCCAAAAGCCTATTGCTGGTCATCACTTTTGTATTTGTATAATTTTCTTTACATATTTTTCCTCTTGAACTCCATTTATTCATTTGCAACTTTTCTCCAAAATTCTGTTCTGAGTTTTTACATGTTTTTATTGCATTTTGAATTTTGTTGCTTCTCCAATTATAATTTTAAAGAACTTAATCCCTGCTATATTTTTCCTTCTACATTCTATGCAGGGGGGCCCACAGGGGAAGATTATGGCGCAAGTTACGCCATCAAAATTTGGGGGGGGGGGGATTTTTTTAAACTAATGTATTTATTTATTTAAATTTTTTTTTAATATATTTTTTAATTTAAATTATTTACTGATTTTTTTAATAAAAATTATTCATTAATTTATTTTTTTAATTTAAATTATTTATTTATTATTGTTATTTATTCATTTATTGTTTTATTTTGTGTGTGTGTGTGTGTGCTTAGAATGTCTGGAAAAAAGAGAAAAAAAGCGATTCTATTCTGCGCATACTTAGCACTTTAAAAAAAATAATGATGTATAAAAAAATAATAGTTTTGATTAAAAAAAAATAAATAAGTAATATTTAAAAAAATAAATAAATAATATTTAAAAAATAAATAATGCAAAAAAAGCAGTAAAAATAAAAAATAAAAAGCACAAGAGGGTTGTGAAAAATTTTGGGGAGGGGGGGGGGGGAATTTGCGCCATTGAGTTTGGGGGGGATGGGCACCCCTGGTTCTATGTAATTATATGTCCCACTTTTAAAATATTTAAGAATCACTTTCAGTACATTGACAATGTATTTAAAATAGATAGCTTGCATGCTTTTAAATTCTTTTCATTAAGAAGAGCTATATAAAGACCATGCGTGCATGGAATGATTTTGCCAATAGTTTTTACATGATTGACTTAGAAATAAAAACTAAATTTCAAATTGTGACAAAGCCTAAAATTAAATGAAACAAGGATTAATTTTAATTGGCATGACTTAATTTTGCTTAGCTCTACATGTAATTCCTTGCTAACCTGTAGATTAGGAAAAATTACTATTTTAGTGGTGTTGTGGGCACTTAGAATAGCTTACCGGAAGAGGCTGCTGTATAATCATAGAGCAAGGGAGTTGATAGCTTTTAATGGCCATTGATCTTCATTAGGGACTATAAATTGACCAAGATAAGCCTAGCTCGGTCCAGTGCCTGTTTTTTAGTCATCACATTTGTATTTGCATGATAAATTTTATTTAACAAAAATGTTCAATCATTTTCAAAAAGCTCCATTGTCATGCCTTTGTCTGCATTAAGCTTTAAAAAAGAAAAAAAAAAAACTAGTTAAAAATAGTAGAAAATTGAGTTTTTAAACAAAGTGCACTATTATTGTTTTGCAAACGAATTTCTTGAAAGCTAAAACTGTTCTCTTTAGAAAACAGTGTTGTAATACATGAACTCTTAATGAAAGCCAAATAAAACCCACCCATGCTGGACTTTTTTGGGCAAATCCCGCTTTTTGAAAACCCCGAAAGGACTATTAAGCAGTAAGTTGTTGTCCCTAAGCCAGGGCTAAAGCAGAACTACTATGCAATATACCACTTAACCTGATTATGCCATTCAGAGACATGATCCTCCAAGAAGATAAATCCTGGTTGTGCTAGTGCTTCACACACTCCAGGGTCCCCCGTACCTACCACAACTCGTGGTTTAATCGGGATAAGGCCCTGAAGAGCGCTCTGTTATTTTTGAACCAGAACCAAGGGTCGAGCAAACCCTTGGCCCAGCACCCCCAGAGGTATCGTTTCACTTGGAGGACTTTGTGACCACAACATTTTTAACGTCCCCCCGCCACCATTAATCAAGACGGTGGATCTTTGATCGGCTGGGGATTGAACCCGGGCTCCTCCGGTCACGTGTCCGACGCCTTACCGATCGGGCTACCACTGCCCTTGTGCTAGTACTGTGTACCCATCACGATCTCAAACATAGCTCTTCTCAATGGCATCTAAGGAATGCCTTAGCTTATGTGCATAATTATTAAATTATGTACACTTCTGTATGTCTCTAAAAACACTTTGATAATGAACGAGTGGGTCAGAAGCAGGGTTTGAAAGAACTCGTTTTTTTTGGAAAAGCCCAGCCTGCCTGGGTTTTCAATCAAAAACCAGGGGGGGGGGGTTCATGAAAAACCCTGGCTGTTTTGGGTTTTTCAAGAATCATTTTTATATCATTCCCTATTTGAACATAGTACACCTACTTGTACATTTCATAGAATCAGGAAACCCTGAAGAGAGGTAGGTCACTGTGATCTTCTAAACAACTTCAACAAATTTGCAAAAAGCATTGTAATATTGAATTTTTTAAATCTATGTTATATTTTAAATTAATATTGAATTGAATTTATAAATTGAAATGATTATTGCTTTTTTTATCTTTTAAGTATTAAAAAGAAACAAATCAGTGAAATTCACATGCAGTTTTACTTTTAATACCTGATAAACTGTCAGGAATGGTTGAAGACAATTTCTAGACCACGTACTGACCAAGACGACGACTGAATATTATAGCTAAATTAATCAATACCAATTTAGGTTTAGTATGGATCAAAATACAGTGAAACCTGTGTATAACGATACTCAAGGGACCGAGAAAAAATATCGTTATAGGCAGGTTATCATTATAGACAGTTTGAGCAAGAGTAGATGGGAAGTTGGCTGGGACCGAACCAAAATATCGTAATAGGCAGGTTTATCGTTATGTACAGTATCGTTATACACAGGTTTCACTGTATTCATAATATTTGGTTTGTATCTGAAATAAATGTTTTCAATGTGCGATAAATTTTGAAAAAACCCATTTTACCGACATTGGGTTTTTTCAACTGGGCTCGCTTTGGCAAACCCTGTTCAGAAGGCAAGTGAACCAAATCCATTTCAACTAAATCCACTTTTGAACGTCTCATTTACGAATACGCATCTTGTTGCTGAAATCTGCTGTGTTCAGAGCTGAAGCAAGAGCGGATCCAGAAATGTTCCAAGGGAGGGACGATTGTTTTTTTTTCTACTTGAACCTTTATCTACCATATATTAACACATGTTTATTACAAATATTTCGGTCTTCAATTTCGAAAAAATTCTATATCAGAGCTACGAATCCCAACTACTTCTCATAGTATCATCGAAAACCATCTAAAATTGCCTTTTTTGAACTTCAAAGTCTAAAAACTGCTGGAGATGAGACCCTCAAGGAAGGGGCGATCGCCCCTCTCTTGTATCCGCCCTTGAGCTGAAGTGGATTGAGTTGGAATGGACTTGGTTCACTCAACAAATAGTGTTTTTCGTTTTGCATGTTTTATCTAACCCATAGCAAATTATCTGACCACTTTAATTATTTTCTGCAGGATTGCATCTTTTGCCCACAAAATCTTGCTTCAAGGTGTCAATTGGATTGATGGGTCTTGAGGATTATCTTAAATACTCTTATAAGGTATGGATATTTTTCTTAATTAAAAAAAATGTATTGAAATGTGATTTAAAATACTTTCAGTCCTTTTTATCTTTCTCAAGTTTAATGTTCCAAAAAAGGTTAGACCATAAGAGTGCTGTTACAGGGTTGGTATGCTACTTCAAAGCTCCTCCATTTTTTGTTTAAAGGGACCAGGTAAGCCCTATCCCCGCCATGTTAAATTCACCAACTTTATGTACCTTTTTCTCGGAAATAGTAAAAGATAGGGCTAAGACATTTTTATACATGTTAAAATAACATGTTTTATATACTTTAACTCAACCCTTTTCTCTCTTAGTGGAAATAAAAATATATATTTAATTTTTTACTGAAAACCACTTTTAAATTAGCACTAGCTGCCAGGGCAGCTAGATTAGCTTCCTGCGGCATGTTGGTGCATAACGTCCTCGCCTCCCTAACTTTTACCTCATTCTGATGTTATATTATTTGATATAATTTAAGGTTCATAAGATTTCAAGACATACCACGCACGTGGCCCGGCTTTGCACGGGCACTTCGTGCCTTGAAAGTAGTGAGGAAAATTTCAAGAAACTACTCCCCGCCAAGGTGGCTCGCTAACAGGCGCTTCACGCCTTTACTTTTTTCCTACATAAAAAAATTATTGGAATTATTGAGATGCTGCACAGGCACTTCGTGCCTTTAAGATGGTGAGGAAAGTTTCAGTAAGTTCAGCTCGCTCAAAGGAAAAAAGCAGACATAGATACTCAGTTTTTAATATAAGTAGATGGCTTTTCAACAATGAATGTTTCAAAATATTACAAGTAGCTAGCGATAAAAATACTACGCGAGTGACCCACTTATGAGTTTCGTGTTTGATTTAGTTAAGCCTTCATTCAAAATTCTCATTATCATTGTTACTACTGTTTCATACCAACTACGTTTTGCAACAAAGGATTTCATATTTAATCATTTATTAGGCTTAATCGCTTTAAATTTGACTACTTATTAATTGATATCTTCGCTAATTAAAATCGTATAATTATATAAATTGAAACTAATGAAGTCTGAAAAATTACCTATCTATCGGTACCTGGTTCGACTTTCAGTTCATTGGCGTTCAGGAGAAAGAAGCGTGACATAGAAAGAAAGATAGTTAGAAAGATACGCAGTTTTTAATATAAGTAGATTTTGATTTTTGACTCTATTAAAAAATTAAGACAACATAATATAAGCGTCATTACAGAATTGACCCCCTAAGTTTGATAGATATTGAGAAAAAGGAACATAACCATGAAAATTCATGTTCCGAGAAAAATGCATTTAAAGATTTCATTCCTGTGATGAACACGGTAAAGGCTTTTGAAAGAAAAAAAAAGTTCTGCTACTTCGGTTTTCTTGATAACTTAGTGTGATATATGGTTGGAAAGATAAAAGTAAACTTTTTAATGATATGAAAAAGTAAAAAATCTAAATTTTTGTCGAAACTGTCCTACCTGGTCCCCGTAAGGCTATGTGATCATCGACAATGAATCATTCAAAACATATCAATTTTCTCTCTTTTTCAATTAAACAAAAATTACAGCTCTTATTTGCGTCTCCAAACCTCTTGCAACACAACTCTAAAATTAAGTTTTTTAAGTTTTAATTTCGAAAACATCCGGGAAAGTATTTCGGATCCCATTTTTTGCCCTATTATCATAAATGAGGGCTTGCATTAGGATTATGAAAGCTGCAATTCAAAATATATATTTTAGGAGGAGGACTCCTGGACTTCCTGTAGCGTCATCAAGGAAGGCATACAATATTGTTTTTGGAACTTCAACTATTGAGATCCCATCCCTTCTCCTAATTACTACTATTAAAATCTGTCCGCGTCTGTCTGTCTATCTGTCTGTCTGTCTATCTGTCTGTCTGTCTGTCCGACTAAAGCTTGAACTCCTCAAAAACCGCTGAGCGTAAAGAATCAAACATAATACCATTCGATTCGAAATTTTCTAGGGAAGACAGTAAGACCAACCGCGTAATTTTACGACATTAATTAGCTGAGATATTAATTAAAACGTTAATTAAATTATTGAACTATTTAAAATTCCAAAACTTTTGTTTCTTTCCGTACCTATTTTAAATTAAAGCGTTAATTAAATGGTTGAACTATTTAAAATTCCAAGACATTTATTTCTTTCCGTTGCCATTTTAAATTAAAGCGTTTATTAAATTATTGAACTATTTAAAATTCCAAGACTTTTGTTTCTTTCCGTTGCTATTTTAAATTAAAGCGTTAATTAAATAGTTGAACTATTTAAAATTCCAAGACTTTTATTTCTTACCGTTGCCATTTTGAATAAAAACGTTAATTAAATTATTGAACTATTTAAAATTCCAAGACATTTATTTCTTACCGTTGCCATTTTGAATTAAAACGTTAATTCAATTATTGGACTATTTAAAATTCCAAGATATTTATTTCTTTCCGTTGCGGTTTTAAATTAAAACGTTAATTAAATTGAACTTTTTAAAATGAAAGAGTGTTATTGTTTTCCATTGTCATTTTAAATACGTGTTATAACAAAGTTCTAACAATTGTTTTTATTCTAATTATTAATGACATATTTTTTCTCTGGTACCATTTTGAAAATGTGTTTATAAATAAAATTGCAATTGCTGTTTTTAGAAAGGACTCTTTTGGCTGCGATCCAAATATTAAAAGAACTTTTTCGTTTAGAGTTTTGCAATTAATTTTACAGGAAGGAAGCGGTTTGGAAATAATTGTTTTTGGAAAGGAATTTTATATGTTATTTCGGGAGAGTGCTAAGTATGCGCTACTTGACATCGTCTTTCTTTTTGAGGAAGCATGAGCAAATAAACGCGATTGATTCTTTGATGCAGGAAAGCTTTTTAGTGAGTCGCTTTAGCAGGGAGTAGTTTGTTTAACCTTTCATTGGTGTTTTAAAGGCGAGCCGCCTTGGCGGCGAGTAGTTTATTGAAACTTTCCTTGCTACTGTAAAGGCGAGCCGCCTTGACGGTGAGTAAACTATTTAAACTTTTCTCATTACTTTAAAGGCGAGCCGACTTGGTGGCGAGTAGTTTGTTGAAACTTTCCTCGCTGCTTTAAAGGCGAGCCGCCTTGGCGGCGAGTAATTTTCTCATACTGTTTTCATTACATTACAGCCCGTGCAAAGCCGGGCCATGCAGCTAGTTACTACTATTAAAATCTGTCCGCATCTGTCTGTCCGTCTGAAGCTTGAACTCCTCAAAAACCGCTGAGCGTAGAGACTTAAACATAGTACCATTCGATTCAAAATTTTCTAAGGAAGACAATAAGACCAACTGCATAATTGTACGACGTTAATTAGCTGATATATTAATTAAAACGGTAATTAAATGTTTTGCACTTTTTAAAATTCCAAGACATTTTTTTCTTGCCGTTGCCATTTTGAATTAAAACGTTAATTAAATTATTGAACCATTTTAAATTCTAAAGCCGGAATTCAAGTGAAACACGGACGATTGCAACTCACAATTGCAATCGCAAATTCCTAAATTTGGATTCAAGTGAAACGTTACAATCGCTACGAGATGCTATTCTATCGTAATTCGACTTCCAGTAGCGATTGCAATTGCGATCGCCTCGAAGCGATTGCAATGGTGTTTCACTTGAATTCGGCCCTAAGACATTTATCTCTTACCGTTGCCATTTTGAATAAAAACGTTTATTACATTATTGAACTATTTAAAATTCCAAGACATTTATTTCTTACCGTTGCCATTTTGAGTTTAAACGTTAATTAAATTATTGAGCTATTTAAAATTCCAAAATATTTATTTCTTTCCGTTGCGATTTTAAATTAAAACGTTAATTAAATTGAACTTTTTAAAATGAAAGAGTGTTATTTTTTTCCATTGTCATTTTGAATACGTGTTATAATAAAGTTCTAACAATTGTTTTTATTCAAATTATTAATGACATATTTTTTCTCTGGTACCATTTTGAAAATGTGTTTTTAAATAAAATTGCGATTGCTGTTTTTAAAAGGGACTTTTTTTTGGCTGCGATCCAAATATGAAACAACTTTTTCTTTTAGAATTTTGCAATTAATTTTACAGGAAGAAAGCAGTTTAGAAATAATTGTTTTTGGTAAGGAATTTTATTTGTTATTTAGGGAGAGTGCTAAGTATGCGCTACTTGACATCGTCTTTATTTTTGAGGAAGCATGTGCAAATAATTCGATTGATTCTTTGATACAGGAAAGCTTTTTAGTGAGACGCTGTAGCGGGGAGTAGTTTGTTAAACTTTTCTTTGGTACTTTAAAGGCGAGCCGCATTGGCGGCGAGTAGTTTATTGAAACTTTCCTCGCTACTGTAAAGGCGAGCCGCATTGACAGCGAGTAAACTATTTAAACTTTCCTCATTATTTTAAAGGCGAGCCGCCTTGGTGGCGAGTAGTTTGTTGAAACTTTCCTCGCTACTTTAAAAGCGAGCCGCCTTGACGGCGGGTAGTTTTCTCAAACTGCCTTCACTACATTACAGCCCGTGCAACGCCGGGCCACGCAGCTAGTGTTACTAAAGATGACCTGTAAACACGTTTGTAGAAGGGGCGAGGGAGAATGCGGAGGAACGCCGCTCCCAGAAATATTTGTTTTATTATTGTATTAATAATGCAAATTCAAAGTAAATTGGTTTCAAATTGTGATGAAAGTATTCCTTCAAAAACACATTTCTCTCCTTGAAAACTCTTCCGAAACTCCTTCATTTTTATTTATAAAATTGAGTACAAACCTTGCATTATATTCAAAGCCCAAAGCTAGAGGTTTCAAACTGTTAGCTTGTAAATCAGTAAAATTTTTGAAACTTTAGCCCAATTTTTGATTTCTTAACAAAAAATTAATTTGAACAGATTTTTATCGTGATTTTTTTCTCAGAAAACTGCAATTAGCAAATTAGTATAATTTAGCAAAATATGCGATGCAAACCCTTACTTATATTTTAAGTATGCAGCATACGCTTAAGTTAAATAAAACAGTACGTATTAAACATTTATTTTTCATTTAACAACCGGCATTTCTCGCAGCAATAGTGACTCCTAATCAGTTCTCAATTTAACAGAATTTTTTTTCTTTTGCAGAATTTAAAAAATTCATTTGACTAATTTTTGGGATTGAGGAAATTTTTTTTCCTGTTGAAATTTTGGAGAATTTTCCATTTGCCAATACTTGTGGCAAATCAAAGTTAGTTTCTTAGAATTTATGATTTTACAGCATTTGGTGCAGTAGCGAATACTTAGCATGGGTTCTCCATAAAATTAAGCAAATATTTTTTCCAAATTAGTTTCCGTTTTTTTTCCCCGAAAAAGCACCCCCTCCACCCCCAAATTGTTATTGGACTATTGGCTGATTTTTTAAAAAGTTTTTAGTTTTTCCTTGGAAAAAAAGGGGGATTTTGTAATTAATCTAAACATTCTTAACCTCTTTCTGGCTTTTCCCGAGCTGGACTCTGGCAAAATGTTCAGCGAAATGTTCCATTCTGGCTCATCCCGAGTGTAGCTCGGGCACTGTGAAAATTAACACTGCACAGCCAGTCTTTCCCGAATTATTTCACATGTCCCTTTTATGGTTTCGGATGCTTTTATTTACTATTGTTGGCTACTAAATTGGCAGCCCTATACAGTGTTTTAGCATGCGAATGATGCTATTATGTTTAAAAAGATATGTATGTATGACAATAAGCATAAAAAAAATTAGCATTTTTGATCCGTAATCCCGAAATAAAATGAGCCTGGAAGGGGTTAAGAACACTGCATCAAACAAAAAATCCATAATAAAATGAGTATTCCAGCACAATTAACAGTGTAAAAAAACTTTCCTAAGAGTGGCTTTAGAACATGAATACAAAATGGATTGTTCATTAAAGCTTGCTATATAATAAAAATATGGCTTGATGTGTCATAATAGTTAAACTTTTGAATTGTTACATCTTTCTTCACTAGATGGCGATGCAGGACGATATAGTTTATGAGTATTGGAGGGTAATTTAGGTTGGGGTTGAGATGAAAAGTTAAATTTCGGAGCAGATTCACTAACAGTCAAGCAGTGAACAGCTTAATCAACCAATACATAAAGTACACCAACCCTTGTTATGTCAAACCTTGTTATATCGCCCAGTTGTATATAATGTCCTTCTTCATTGTTTGCTGAAAAATTATTAGCAAATAGAACCGTACTCTTAATTTAGATCACTGAAATAAAAATATTATATTTCTTAATGAAAGTTGTTTCATTTTTTTAAAAATATGATTAAAACTGGTACTTTTTCATCCATCTAAATTTACTGCAGTTAAGCTGCAGCATTGAAATTTGATTTGACCAAAAGACAATAGAAATATTTGAAATACTTTTTAAAAATTTTATTTTGTATAATTAGTAAGTTAATATTTTCCATTGTTATTAAGAAAGTCATCCTCATATGATAATGAACCATTTTTTTTTTTGCTGGTACACGCATCATGTTCATTTATTTGTTGAATCAAGAATTATATTAAATTTTTGGATTTATAGTTTTAATATGAGCTGAGTATAATTACGGCTAACCGCAAATTTTATTTCATTTCCTATTTTTTAAATAATTGTTTATCACGCTTAATTCATTATGTCCAGTACTAAAACTGGCAAATTATTTAAAATACGCTAGGTGTTGCAACTATTATTACAAGGAAAAATGTCGGCACTTTGAGGATCTAAACTTCTGTTAAAATATAGTTCGCAAGTTCTAAAAGCAGTGGCGGCGCTAGCTATGGGGCAGGGGGGGCAATTGCCCCCCTGTCGGAAACGTCTTGCCCCCCCCATCGGGGAAAATTTCTAACTTCGTCGGGGAAAACATTTCCGACGATCAAATTTTCCGACAGAAATCTAAGTGCCGAAATCTCTTCTGATTCCGACAGACCAGTAAAATAATTTCAATAAAATCATTCAACTGAAAAAACTTTATTTTTTCTTAAGATATTCCCATTATTCGACTAAGTACGCAATTCTCAGACTAATTTCGAACACGAGAACCTTCAGGACTCTACCATCGAGTTGCTGCCATTGTATCTCTTTGGATGAACGTAAATCTGTGAGAAGTTGCTGTCATCGTATCTCTTTGGATGAACGTAAATTCTGTTGAGAAAGTTATTTTTGTTCAGGTGGAAAAGGACAAATCTTCCCTTTCGTTTTCTAACCAGATGTCCCCACCCGTAAACCGCCAGCAGCGTGGCAAGTCATTGTCACTTTCTGAGAATCTGATAAACCAGCCGCTAGACACGTGTTTCTCTCAGGGCCTTTGCCACTACCAAGGAGGGCTGATGATACTCGGGAAGAAAGGAAAAGACATCCCCCCCCCCCTGGTGAAGGGGCTGGCTATCTCCCTCAGGCAGGACTCCGGAATTGCGAGCGTCGCCAGAATCACTATTGTACGATTGTGCATCGTCAGACAGTTTTAATTAGTGTAACACGAGTAACAGGTGTCGGTCGGGGGGGGGGGATGATTTTTGGCGGGAGCTTGAAGCAAGGCTTTGGCTTCAGACACTTCAGAGAATAGTAGAAAGAGCAGTTTACGAAAGAAAGACGTTTTCGTCGAAAGAAATTTTTCCGCCGGTCTTTCTCTCCATCATCGGCGTGTCGATCTCCTTTGTGGTGTGGATCTCCTGTTGTCTTTGAACCTTATGATAGGTTGACTGAAACGTTTTCCTTCATCAACAAGGTAACAAGCAGAAATTATTATGGTTTGCTTTAAATTTCCTTTTTTTAAATTAAAATGCATGTGTTCTTTGTTTTAAAATACATGTCAATAAATGGGAAGCATATCTATAAATCGTAGCAAACGCTTTAATTAACTGTCGCATTATGAGATTACCGTTATATGATTTTTCCATTAATATATTAAATGATAGTAGCAGCAAGGGCGGATCCAGCTTCTGGTTAAGGAGGGGGTTATTTTCGGAAAGGGAGGGGGGTCAAAGTGCAATTTTTGTGCAAAAATGGGGGGGTTTGGCAGTTTTTTCGTAAAATAAGTACCAAAAATGCAATTTTTGGCTATATTTGGTCGGTTAAGGGGGGGTCATGACCCCCATGACCCTCCCCCCTCTGGATTCGCGCCTGAGAAGCAGAATGTAACTGCTGTTGGTTGTTTGTAATGCCTTTATAACATTTGATCTAAAAGTAAAAATTAATTGCACCTGCATTAATTTTAAATGTTTTACTGTACACAAAAAAAAAAAAAAAAGTTTTCTTGCACTTTAGAAAACATATTTTTTCTTTTCTTTGGTTCGAATTTTGAGCAAATAGGTAAACAAATGGAATCACACTGTTGCGCACTTCTTTAACATAGGGCGGTTCTCCCGGTTCCCTACCAGTTTTTCATTTAAGGAGTCGTCAATCTCATTTTGCAATGTAAAAAAAGGGAAAAACCTTCCCAGTATTAAAAAATAAATAAAATGTATAGAAAGACATGAATCAAAATGATTAATTTTTTTTCTGTAAAATGTCGATAGGAAATGTGATCTTTAAATCTTAGTTAAGGATTTCCTGTAATCTAACTTCTGACTAAAGAAATATTATTTTCGAATGTTTTTTAACCGAAAGGAAAAGTAACATCATAGAAACCTTTGCGAGCAGCAGTTGAAATAAATAAATAGTAACAATAATAAAAATCATGTTGCTTCATTGGGGCAGCTGACCAGGGCCATCACCGAGAGTCAAACTGGGCGATTTTTTATCAGTTAGGTCACCGGGCCGCCTCCCCCATCTGACAAAGGTTGACTTCTCGTTTTTCTTAATGGGAAAAAATCAAGAAATAGGAAATTTTAAAATTACTCCCCCCCCCCCCCTAAGAAACAACAACCTAAGCACATAAAATTTTTGTTTTGGGGGCAATTTTGAATAATTTCTGGGACAGTCTCTGTACCACAAACCCTTACCCTATCGCCGTCAAAGGCGCCCAATAACTGCGTTTTTAGGAGTCTTAAGAATATTTTGGGGAAAAGTCCCGAACCAAACGATGCCCCTGTCCTTTTTTTTTTTTTTTTTAATAAGAAGCCGCTTTATTTCTCAAAAATAGAAACTGTGAACAAGTGGTTCTGATTAAAAATTATACCACACGTGGTCCCTCTCCAATTAAGAAATCTGCAATAAAACTCTGCAACTTAGTCAAAAATTGCCAACAAATGGGATTTTTAGACTTAAAACTAAAAAAAAAAAAAAATATATATCCAGTGTAGTGCACCATTGCCCCTTCACATAATTAAAGATTGTCTAAAATAGCGTTTTTAGGACTTGAATTTCACAATAACTGCATATTATAAGAAACTTAGTTTTCGTAACTAAATTTTTTAATTATACCTGTGCCCCCCTGTCGGGCAAGCTTGCCCCCCTGTCGGGCATTTCCTAGCGCCACCTCTGTCTAAAAGATAATTTTTTTTTCTATTTTCCCACCATTATTATACCCAAAACATTTTTAGTTTGAAGTTTGAAGTGCTTTAGTTGCAGGGTAGTTCCATGTGTGAGAGAATGTAATTTTTGAAGAAGAAAAAACGACTTTTTTTTTTCGCATTTCGTCCTTAGCAGTTATAATTTGAAAACAAAATTGTAAAAGAAAACCTTATTTTTTATTTTTCTGTAATTTTATTATTTCACAAAATGCTTTTATATTTTGTAGTACATATAAAAATTTCTTTGAACTATATATGAATTTATTTTTTAACTGATGTTTACTTTTAAAATGCAGAAATGATAATAAGAAATTATAAATTTAAATAATTGTTCCATGCATTGGTTTGAAGTATCTAGTAATGTAAGCAGTTTGACAGAATGATAAAAATATTCCACATCTATTTATTACAATAAAAGTGACCTAATTGCACACCGAGAATGGAAAGGGCACTTTTTAAATTGGATTAGTGTTAAATTAACATAGACTTAAAAAAAAAAAAAAAGATGTGCCCTTTCATTCTTAGTGTGTAAAATGTTAAATTTCCTAAAAATTTTACCATACTTTGCTCATATAAAGTTATTGAACCAACTGTATGAGTTTAAAATGGAAATTAATTACCAGTAGCAGCTTATTCACAAATAACTCTTTTTTCTGAAACATAAAAGCATGCTCTCGAGCAATTTGAAAATTTGGATGATTACATAGATCTTTCAATTTCAGATTTTTTTTGTCTACCTAACATGTATTTTTTTATCTGAAAATTTATAAACAAGTCCTTTTTCATTATGTCCCCCCTCAAAGGTAAAATTTAAAACTCTGAATTGTCTTCAGCGGCTGTTTTTCGAGCAACAAATATATGACAACTTTTCTTCCCATAATACTTGTCCTATTGAAATGAGCCTTCAACATGCTCAATATTTTATTCTTCTACTACTTTCTCAATAAAATCTCCTTTCCGAAAATTATAAATTTAGTTCTATTGTTAGTTCAAAAATGTTTTCACTTCTACTTTGTATTTAAGTAATTTTTCAACTCATGAAAATATGAACCAAAGATTATGCAACTCATTTTTTTTTCTTTCGAAAATCATTATGAAAATTTACTCTTTAATATTAAATGCAATTTTTGTAAAGGCACATTTTTTTTTTTTATTTGTATGCTTTGAATATGAGGAATGAATATTGCTTCAAATTATTAGTAATAGGGAGAGATGGGGCACATTGATCCGCTTTTCTACTTTTCATTTTTATTTTATCAAAAAATCCAATGAGCAGCTTGATTTTCTACAGTAAGTTTCACTAAACATTTCACATTATCTCACTGTTCAATTAATTGTCTCTTTACATTAATTTTTTAAAGGAACGTTTCAAAGTGGACCAACGTGCCCCTTGGGCATGAGGAATGTTGGTCCACCTCATGGGGTACATAGGACTGTATTAGGCAAATAACTTCTGTTACGACTTTAGTGATAAATAGTATTCAATGCTGTAAATAACTTATTTTCTTTTGTGCGCAGTATGAAAACAAAGTTTGAAGTTTGGAGATCAATATAACATTTTAACTTGATTTTTATTAATCTATATATATATAAAAGAAAGTCGCGTTAGTTACACTATTTATAACTCAAGAACGGCTGTACCGATACGGCTAAAAATTGGTGGGTAGGTAGGTTAGAGCCAAGAGACGGACATAGGCTATAATTTATGTGTGTCAGTTACAAAAATAGAAAAAATGTCTTATTGACCAAGCCTTTTTACTAAGCCTTTTTCGACACCTCCATGGCTGAGCGACATAAAGCACACGTTCTGGCAGCTTCCGGAGCGCAGTAAACAGGTTGTAAGTTAGCTCTGCATTGAGTGTTATTTGACTTTTTTGTGAAATAAATTATTCACAAACGCGTTACTTCCCTTGAAATTTATATGTGATAAGCTGTCAGAAACAATTGTCACTTAAGAGTTTTTACGCCTCTGAGGCTGAGAGGTGGAAAGCGATTGGTGGGATAGCTCCTGGACTGCAGTTACAGAGGTTGTTCTTCTTACTACTATTATATACAAAAGTTTGTTTGGATGGATTTATGGATGGAGCAGTCAGTTGATAAGCAGTCCGAAAAAATTATAATTTTAACTAAGCCTTTTTTAAGCCTCTGTCACGGAGCGACATAAAGCACATGTTCTGACAGCTTCTGGCCGTAAAATAGGTTGTGAGTTACTGAGTTACCGGTGCATTAAGTGTTATTTGACTTTTTTTGTGATGCAAATCTATATATATATATATAAAAGAAAGTCGTGTTAGTTACAATATTTATAACTCAAGAAAGGCTGTACCGAATACTGAAAGGAAAATTCAAAGGTGAGGAAGTTTTCATTCCGAGGATCTCGATGATCCCAACCGATATGCCGTTTGAATTTAAAAGACTTCCATTTATGATCCGTCTTGCATTTGTCATGACCATCAACAAATCACAAGGCCAATTCTTAAAAGTTTGTGGTTTGAATCTAGAACATCACTGTTTTTCCCATGGTGCATTGTTTGTTTTTGCACCTGGTAATAAAACAAAAAATGTTGTGTATCACAAGGTACTTAAGTGAAGAGCAACCTATGTACTAAAATACAGAAACAATAATGAATGATTAATGTAGGTACTTTTTTTTGTATTTTCTAATAAAAAAAACTTAATAAATTCAAAAATTTGCTTATTTATTGCCTTTAAGGCGGAACAGAGTTCGCCGGGTCAGCTAGTAAACTTTATATAATTAAAAATAGCAATAAGTATTGATAATTAGTACACAATTATGTTTAAAGATCTGAAGAAAAATGAACTATTTAATATTCAGGAGAAAATTACTGCAGATTAAAGTTAGCAAAAGGTGCGTTAATTGATAGCGGGAAAAATAAAAGTTCACATTTTCCTGAAGTGACCCTGAGTTCTGAAAGAATGAAACATATGTCACTTTTTATACACAGTTGCATAAATTTTTGCTGGGGAAAACAAAGCATTTTTTTTTTGTTGCATGACATAAAACAATGCAAAAATATATTTTGAAAAAAAATGTACAGTAAAATTGATATCTCCAAGTTAGAATATCTATGTGCTCTAAAATGAAATAAAGAAAATAAAATTAGCTTTGCTTAAGAGGAGAGTGGACGTTAAAAATCATGAAAAAATGATTTTTTTTTTCAATTTTAAATTTTTTTTATAATATTGTTAGATCTCTTAGCTACATAAATCGGAAAGAATTATTCAACTACATCAACATTTCGTAAGTTATAATATTATTTGTCAAGGTTAAACCAAATATGGCAGCCCTTGCGTGGTTCAAAATGACCGCCACAGACATTTAAATGCCCTTGGAAAATACTATATTTTCTTACAATTAATTATTTGTTTCATTTTGTTTCTTTGTGGAAGATTTGTTAGATAAAATTTATGTTTAATGCAAAAGCTTTATTACAGCATGTATTACATTTTCTATTCTTTGAAAACAATTGTCTGCAAAATTTTTGCAAGATTATTTGAAAGTATAAATAAAAAAGTGCAGATACTAAATAAATCTTTTGGTAAAATTCGTTTAGTATAAGTTTTTTAAAAATAATCACGAAACATACCTTTGCTTTTTAAAAAGTTTTTTAAGAAATTTTTTCTTAAGTATTTTTATTACTTTTTCCAAACATGTGTTACATGAAATGAATGTATGATCTACAAACAATTAGTATTATGTTCTAAGTATTCAGATTTAAAAGAAAAAAAAATCTAAAAACTACTTGAGATAGGTTTGTCCGGTCCAATGTGCCCCGGAAAAGGTGGACCAACATACCCCGTGTTCTTAATCAGAGAAAATGCTATCATAATGTTTTTTCCTTTTACTAAAAATAATAAAACTAAATAATTGTAAACTAAGAGAACTAACTTTAAAACATAATTACAATTTATTTACTGCAATCTTGATGAAAATCATTAAAAAATAGTTGCAGATTTCTGAAAATTACTCAGCATTGAAATAGCACTTTCTGAAATAAAATTTGTTCAGCGAAACTGTACCATGTGATTTCATTATAGTATTTATAGCACCATAGGCGCTATTTATTGGTCAGAAATAAAAATAAAAAATATCAATTATTTTAAAATAACTGAGACCGGTTGTATAATATTAATTTTCTTATAAGAAAACTGAATCTTGTCAATTGTTTTCCAATTTTCAACCAAGATTTCCAACAATTTTCAACCTCCTGTTCTCCAAGAAGTTTTTCATGGAAATACTCTCAGTTCAAATTTCTACCAAGAAAAATAAATAACTATTGAAAATCAATGAATCCCCCCTCCCCCCATTGATACACAATACTTGCTTTTGTGTAATATGATCTTGTAATATATATAAATGTGAAGAATAGAAAGCTATTTGAAGCTGGTTAAGAAATATGTAATTTCATAGACCTAAAAATTTTAATTAAAAAAAAAAGCGTACAATCATCATTCATTGTTAAATTTTAGAGAGTACAATTTCAATAAAGTAGAAAACAAAAATAAGGAATTTCATTTTTAATTGATGGAAAGATTTTATAAAAAAACTAAATTGGAAGAGATGTTGACTAATACCGGAGAAATTGTGATACTAATTCAAAAATCCTTAAAATTATTGCTCATTCAAAAAAAAATAAAATAATAATAATAAAAAATAATAAATATAAATAAATAAATAAATAAAACAACATTTAAAAACAAGAAAAGTTAAGTTTCTGAAAGTAACAAGCAAAACATATGAGTTTTTGCTCATAAAAAAAATTGATGTGAAATATTTTCAACGACTAGATTGCAGAACAATATTGTTTTCTTTTAAGCCATTGTCAAATAATTAGAAAATGAACTAAATCGGAAACTGTGTAAAGAAAGCAAAAAATCCAAAACCACTCTTGTAACTGCTATATAAGTTTTAGATCAGATAAAGCAATAACCTGAATCAGATTCAGATTTTTCAGTCAGACCTTAACTTTAAATTGTTATTTAAATTTGCCCAAGCTATTTCTAAGACTGTCTCCTCTTGTGAATGATTGTTTATTTTCTTTAAAAGCAGGTTAAACCAACCAGTAAATAGACACTGATGCACTAATTCATTTGAAAAAAAATTCATTAAACTAACTAAAAGGATTTTAGTCATTCGCTAAATGATTCTATTGTGCCAAACAAGCATTTGGCACAT
>JAXGGA010019316.1:0-20316 GCA_038373865.1 Uloborus plumipes
CATAAAACACTCATCATTGCGTTTACACAATGAGGAATGTCTACACAAATAGAAACATTGTGTCTACCCAAATATTTAATAGATTTTTTTTACTCGAACAGGTAAAAATCTCCGACGACCGATGAAGTTTTTTTTTCTTTTCTTTTTTATTTTTATAGAAAACGGAGGGAGTATGAACGAACTGTTACATGTCAATAGATTTGATATGTATATATATATATATATATATATATATATATATATATATATATAATTTAATTACAATAATATTATAATGAAAAAGCAAGTATGGTCAGTCGATGTAAAGAGACGCAGAATTTTTGTGTTTCAACTTTAAATTCATTTTAATTTCCCTTTTATTTAAATCAGTGGTTCCCAAAGTGGCCCACAAACATACAACCGTGTATTGTCAAGGAACGGTGCCAGTCGGCCGATCCAGCGGTTGAGAATTTCTATCACATCACAAGACAATTTTATCTAAAGTTCAAGTACCGTAAAATGGGGTGTATAGGAACAGCGGGGTCAATCGGAACAAAACTTCCCAACCGTACAAAGAAATTCTTCATAAATATACTATTGGGTATTTTTCGCCTTGAATTTTTTTTTTTTTTTAGAAAGGTAAGATCATAGGAAGTAGGAAAAAAAATACTTTTGTCAAATCTGGCAACGCTACTGGCTTCTAAAGAGGGCTGCACGTTGAATGCTAGAAAACATCACATTTTCATAGACTGCAAAACTTCATATGCAAGAACAAACCTTCTTATATTTAAAAACTATGAGTGGTATGTTTCAATTATACATGTATCTGAACAACAGAATACCACATTAGAATTTACATTTTTTATAAATTGTGTCATAACAGTGAAGAATTCTGAAAAATGCCATGGGAAAAAAATTTGCGGGGTGAATCGGAACACTTGGTTCTGTTGTTCCAATTCAAACTTATTTGAAGGAAATTGTTTGAAAAATCAAGATTCTAACCCCAATTCTTCTAATCAAGACAGGGACAAGGATTTATTACTGTTTATCCCTTCTCGTGAGCAACTAGATCTTAGAATGACAAAAGTTACAGATTTCAAAAGATTTTTTTCTCCAGGAGACTTTTTTTTACTTAAAATAAAAGGGAGAAAGTCACATATACTTTATGTAGTAAACGTCCAGCACACAGACAGTGATGAATAAGCGAAAAAATCTTTCAGGACAATCCCCGAAACCCAGAAATTTCAAAAAACTAAAGAAAAGGCAGAGTTCATCCCAGGAGATGTTATGAAAAAACTTAAGCCAAGTCACAATTGCTAGTTTTAAGGACAAGTACATATTTGTGGACGACATGAATGACTTCCATTCATGTTAAATCTTTGCATTTCAATTCAAAAGCTTTTCTTAAAATTACTTTTCATTTTTCATAAGTTCAAAAAATTATTTTGAATTTTCACAAATTATAAACGTTTACTGGTACTGAAATTATACATTTATTTGACAGTAATTATCTGTTCTTATTCTTCCCCATCAATATTACTCATGTTTGTGAGACCTATTACAGATTAAATTGAAAAAAATAAAAATTTTAACAAGTGTTCCGATTGACCCCTATCAGCGGGGTGATTCGGAACACCCATAATTTGCTATATATTTTAATAATAATTGCTCAAAATCTTTTGTCTTTGCTTGGAATATCAAAAGTAAAGCAAGACCGAAGTTTTTACCCAAAAAATCAAATTAAAAAAAAATCTTTTAACTGCTTTTTTTACAATCAAAGCTGAAAAGTGTTCCGATTAACCCCATTTTACGGTACTGATCTTAATATTGATCGCTTCCCTTTACTTTTCACTTCTCTGCAATGTGGTTATCCGGAGGGGCGGCGCGAGCTATGGGGCAGGGGTAGCAATTGCCCCCCCCCCTGTCGAAACGTCTTGACACACCCCCCCCTCCCATCGGGGAAAATTTCCTACCTCGTCGGGAAAAATTTTCCGACGATCAAATTTTCCGACAGAAATCTAAGTACCGAAATTATTTCTGTTTCCAACAGATCAGTAAAATTATTTCAATAAAATCATTCAACTGAAAAAACTTTATTTTTTCTAAAATATTCTCATTATTCGAAGAAATACGCAATTCCAGACTAATTTCGAACACGAGAACCTTCTGGATAGCAGCCATCGAGTAGCTGCCGTCGTATCTCTTTTGGATGAACGTAAGTTCTGCTGGAGAAAGTTATTTTTGTTCAGGTTGAAAAGGACAAATCTTCCCTTTCTTTTTCTAACCAAAGGTCCCCACCCGCAAATCGCCAGCAGCGTGACAAGTCATTGTCACTTTCTGAGAATCTGATAATCATCAACGATAAATAGCTGCTAAATTGCAACAACCTCATTTCTTTAGACCAACCGCTAGACACGTGTTTCTCTCAGGGCCTTTGAGTGTTGATCCTGTTTTTTCGCTCATATTTTCCCCTCTTAAGCAGAACAGTGTATAAACTAATTATTTTTATTTATATTAAGTTCGATTATACTTCTTTGTTTTTCATTTCCATCAATTAATTAATTGATATTTTCGTTTTGTGTGTGTCTGAAATTCTTTCGGAAAACAGCGGACCGATTTCGAAAAAAAATTTTGTTTGAAAGGAGAGTTGATCGAGAGTTCTTAGCTAGGAAGCTAGGTCGCGTCTTCGAATGACATTTTTTAACGAAGATATTAATTAAAAACCTTCAAAACTTTTTCGCAATTTTGAAGTGAAAATCATATTTTAAAATCTAAACAACAGTATCAAAAGAAACAAAAAAAAAATATCTGTGACTGATCAGTAGCGTAGCTAGGGGCACCAGCGCCTGTGGCGAACTTTAAAAATTGCACCCCCCCCCCCCCCCCCGCCTAAAGAGGTTGCTCGGATGGGAGGTCATTGTGACTTTCCAAAGTGCCCTTACTCTAAAATTTTGATTTATTTATTCGAAAAATTTGCAGATAATGTTGCAACCTTTTTTTTTTCTTGTTTCTTTCTTACAGCATTTTTAACGATGCTCAGTTGTTCCCCTCATGTTATGTGTGCATGATATGGGAAAACCCTGGAAAAACTTTAAATGACGGGCCTAGGAATGACCCAAATCTGCTGAAATTATTTCATTTCTGCGCAGTATTTCCTGTATCCAATGCAAGTGTAAAGTGCATTTTTAGAAAAATGGGGGGGGGGGACAAAAATAATCGAATGTTAGTGTTTGATCATTTTGTAGCGAACTTTAAATACCGTAAAATGGGGTGTATAGGAACAGCGGGGTCAATCGGAACAAAACTTCCCAACCGTACAAAGAAATTCTTCATAAATATACTATTGGGTATTTTTCGCCTTGATTTTTTTTTTTTTTTTAGAAAGGTAAGATCATAGGAAGTAGGAAAAAAAATACTTTTGTCAAATCTGGCAACGCTACTGGCTTCTAAAGAGGGCTGCACGTTGAATGCTAGAAAACATCACATTTTCATAGACTGCAAAACTTCATATGCAAGAACAAACCTTCTTATATTTAAGGAGATTATTACAGATTAAATTGAAAAAAATAAAAATTTTAACAAGTGTTCCGATTGACCCCTATCAGCGGGGTGATTCGGAACACCCATAATTTGCTATATATTTTAATAATAATTGCTCAAAATCTTTTGTCTTTGCTTGGAATATCAAAAGTAAAGCAAGACCGAAGTTTTTACCCAAAAAATTAAATTAAAAAAAAATCTTTTAACTGCTTTTTTTACAATCAAAGCTGAAAAGTGTTCCGATTAACCCCATTTTACGGTACTGATCTTAATATTGATCGCTTCCCTTTACTTTTCACTTCTCTGCAATGTGGTTATCCGCAGGGGCGGCGCGAGCTATGGGGCAGGGGTAGCAATTGCCCCCCCCCTGTCGAAACGTCTTGACACCCCCCCCCCTCCCATCGGGGAAAATTTCCTACTTCGTCGGGAAAAATTTTCCGACGATCAAATTTTCCGACAGAAATCTAAGTACCGAAATTATTTCTGTTTCCAACAGATCAGTAAAATTATTTCAATAAAATCATTCAACTGAAAAAACTTTATTTTTTCTAAAATATTCTCATTATTCGAAGAAATACGCAATTCCAGACTAATTTCGAACACGAGAACCTTCTGGATAGCAGCCATCGAGTAGCTGCCGTCGTATCTCTTTTGGATGAACGTAAGTTCTGCTGGAGAAAGTTATTTTTGTTCAGGTTGAAAAGGACAAATCTTCCCTTTCTTTTTCTAACCAAAGGTCCCCACCCGCAAATCGCCAGCAGCGTGACAAGTCATTGTCACTTTCTGAGAATCTGATAATCATCAACGATAAATAGCTGCTAAATTGCAACAACCTCATTTCTTTAGACCAACCGCTAGACACGTGTTTCTCTCAGGGCCTTTGAGTGTTGATCCTGTTTTTTCGCTCATATTTTCCCCTCTTAAGCAGAACAGTGTATAAACTAATTATTTTTATTTATATTAAGTTCGATTATACTTCTTTGTTTTTCATTTCCATCAATTAATTAATTGATATTTTCGTTTTGTGTGTGTCTGAAATTCTTTCGGAAAACAGCGGACCGATTTCGAAAAAAAATTTTGTTTGAAAGGAGAGTTGATCGAGAGTTCTTAGCTAGGAAGCTAGGTCGCGTCTTCGAATGACATTTTTTAACGAAGATATTAATTAAAAACCTTCAAAACTTTTTCGCAATTTTGAAGTGAAAATCATATTTTAAAATCTAAACAACAGTATCAAAAGAAACAAAAAAAAAATATCTGTGACTGATCAGTAGCGTAGCTAGGGGCACCAGCGCCTGTGGCGAACTTTAAAAATTGCACCCCCCCCCCCCCGCCTAAAGAGGTTGCTCGGATGGGAGGTCATTGTGACTTTCCAAAGTGCCCTTACTCTAAAATTTTGATTTATTTATTCGAAAAATTTGCAGATAATGTTGCAACCTTTTTTTTTCTTGTTTCTTTCTTACAGCATTTTTAACGATGCTCAGTTGTTCCCCTCATGTTATGTGTGCATGATATGACTGCTTGTTCGTATTATTGGGTAAAATTCAAGTTTTATTTTTTACAAGTTTTGTTTCCCAATTTGAGAATTTTTGTCTGTCTAACAACTTTAGTTCGGGGCGTTCCTACATTTCCCCATCATTTCACATAAATTCTAAAAACAAATAATTCTTGCAATTCGTTATTGAACATAGTGTGTTTTTTTCCCCCAACACAACAGCTTTAATTTTGAATAGAATTAGTTTTAAAACACTACAAGAATGTATAAAATAAACATAATTTGTGCATTTCAAATAAAATTCAAACCATTGATTCTATTGTAATTAGGTAATGAAAGAAAATATAAAAAGCATCATTAATCTGAATTTGGCTTAATAAATACGACTCCTTGCATACAGGCAAAATAAAAGTTCGCTATTTTTAACCACTGATTATTTTTTTATGAATAAATACTTTTCATTCTAAGTATTTAAAATGTTCCAGAGACCCGCCGTTATTTAATACTAATATTATCTATGAGGGGAGTTAGGAGAGGCAATTGTTCCCTCCCTGGCTTTAAGAAAGTACCTGATGTATTTTCCTTATTTTTTTTTTTTTAATTTTAAATACTGCGAATACAAACATGGGCCAACAATAGGGAAGGTATTAGCGGGCACCACAACGACGGTGCTCGAAACGAGAATGATTAAAAAAAAGAAACAAAAAACTGATTAGCAAGTATATTTGTGTACCGTTTGAAAAAACTGGCTCGCCCCTGAAGAGTAATACACGCATCTTCCCACAACATTCACTTGGCTTTTCCTTGTTCAGTAATACATGAGAAGCAATAGCTATTTTTTAATTTTGAGAAAGAGCACAAAACTTAAAGCACTGGTTTTGTTACAAATCGAACTCAATCCCTCCTAATAATACTTTAAACGGTAATGAGTATAAAGAACAAAGTAGTGGTATATGGGTGATTCTACGCTATTTGAATTCAGACGGCCAATGGAAAAACTTCATGTAAAACTGATTTTATTAATGTTTTCGTATGCTTAAGCATTACAGACTATTATCTTTTATATGGACCACCCAATTAATTCACTACAATTATTTTAATTTAGCATTTATAGCTGAAAATAGTCATAAATGTATACTACCCTGGCCTGTCCAAATACGAGTTTTTATACAAACATGTTCGACGTTCAATTTTTGCTAACTTTGCATGATGTTTTTTGCCATAATCATACACTTACATTAACAGAGAAACATATTTCATCCGTAAACATTGAAAAAATATTTATTATTATTTAAAAAAAATACACTTTTCAACGGGCCATATCAATAGTGTCACTCTCACCTGGCGAACTTCAAAGACTGAAATTTCGCATAAAAAATGCATAAGGATGATGTTGATTGCGAATAACCAGTGTAATACTGAGTAAAGTTAAAAGCAAGCTAAGAGTTTTTTTTAAAAAAATCGAATATTATTGCATCGGTTCTCGTTGAAAGTGCCTCAAAGCGTACTGCGCAGTCGCTGTAGTATTTCCCCTGGTAAGTATAACTTTTTATATTTCATCGTTACATAAGTGTGCGTATGTATAATGTAATGCTTATTGTGCGCAGACATCACGATTTACGTGAAGTTCTGGTAAGAAGAACGCGTGATGTTGTTTTTATAGGTAATGTGTGATTTTGTCACTTCTCTGGCGTCACTCCCCTGGCAGTTTTGTTCCAAAAAAGGGTAAATATACATTAAAACTGTGTTATAAGCATAATTAATTTCATTTTTATTCTTAATTGCCCCTGTGAAAGCAATTTGAATGAACGTAAATATTGCGGGAAGTATTTATATTTGGGATCTGCGGTGCGACTTGTATGCAACATGTCGTGTTTTCAAGATTGATTTTTTTTTTTCATTTTATTACAACGCGAAAACTTTTTTTGAACCCAGGTCTTATAGAAATGAGTCCATACTATGATTTTACATGGAAAAATAAGTGAAATAATAGCAAATCAAACCAGAATTCTGCTAATAGTGTCACTCCCCTGGCAACGCATTTTCCCCTGGTATCGATAAACCCTCCAAAAATTGAAATTTCGTCTGGCCCTTACCACTACAATCATAAAAACAGCGGCTACTGACGATACAATGAGTTTGAAATTAAACAGGTTATTTTTTCTTTGGGGACACAAAAACTCATTGACCGTAGAATCACCCATATATAGTTTAGAAGTGAGAGCACTTCATTAAAGTACATATAAAATAGAAAAAATTTCAACATGCGAAATCAAACTAACTAAAAAAAAAGATTTATCTTTTTTTTTTCTTTTTCTCTTTTTTTTTTTTTTTTTTTTTACCTTCTATAATCTATACTAAGCCATCGAAGTACAACCAGTGTTTGAAAAAGTTACTCGTTCAAAATCGCGAGCCGCTGTAGTTACGTTAGTCATTTTTGGAATCTTCATTTAATGAAGGCTCTTGTTACAAATTTTTAAAATCACGAACTTTGCAATAGTCGTTTCTTAGAAACCTCCCCCTCCCGTTTTTAAGAAATACATATTATTCTCTCGCTAGTTTTCGACACAGAAAAATTATTACCAACAGAGGATTTGTTATCTGTCATCATAAAATTGCATTCCAAGAATCTGCATCGAAATGTTTTCTATAAAAAACTCGCCGATTTTAAAAATCGTAGAACATTATTTCTGAAGTGTAGTATGTGTAATTGTTAAGTTGAAGTGATATCGTGAAAAAAAAAAAAAAGGCTGGAAAGAAGAGGAGAGAACAGGTTTGTTTCTATCTCTGTTAAGTGGATAAGACGAGCCGATTTCAGATCAGCCTATTTTACTCCAGACCCCGTAATCTACCAAAGCAAAGTTACACATTTCAAATATTTTGTCTTGTAGCTTGGGGGCGCAGTTTGCGTTTGCGCTGCTCGGGGTGTCTATCGAATTTCCATTTTTTAGTCTGTTTAGACTTGACCATTTTTTTTTTCTTTAATCGGTCAAAATGCCGTTGAGGGTTCTAACCCTGATGGCAAGCAACGTGAGACCCACTGTTACCTCTTAAAAATTTTCTTAATTACCAGATTTGGCTTGAAGATTTGAAAAAATTTGAAGGCAGTACAGCTGGTGTACAGAAGTGGTGTACAGTACTGGCAGTACAGAAAGTGGAGGTGGTGGAGGAGGCGGCGGCGGGAGGAGGCGGCGGGAGGTGGCTCTGGGAGGTGGCTCCAGCCTCACAGCCTCCTCCTGTTGCAGAACTGTCATTTATCTACTACTATCAACATGTGTGCCTAATTAAAAGAAAATCCGAGTCGGTCGCGCGACCCCCATTCTGTGAGTTGGTATGAAATCACTCAGTAGTAAATTTTTTGATTCTGTATACGCATGGTGGTTTTATATTAAACAGGAAAAAATTTTTGGTTTGTGTGTAACTTTGCATGTTCATCATTGAAATTTTTAAATGTAAAAGAAAGCATAATTTATTACGGCCCCTAATTATATGCCCGGTGAAGTCTATATTTTGTATGACTAAAGTTAGAAAACAATTGATCGCTTATTTTGTGACGGTAGATTTTTCTTTTGAATCTCAAGTGTTTCCATCATTTTGATAACTACCTGTATATGTATATATATATATATATATATATATATATATATATATATATATATATATATAATAAAACAAATAAAAAATACTAATAATGAAAAAGAAAATGGCACATTAGGAGAAGTGAAAGGAGAAAGGTTGAATCCAGAGCTCATCAGCCGTGGGGGATTCAAGAGTGGTCGAAAGACCAAAAAATTTTAAAATAAACTAAAGAGAGGATGTTTTAGTTCAAAATATGCAGTCTACAGATATTCATTGGGCAAAAAAGCACCAATGTGAGCCTGCATACCGCACATTAGAACAAAAACCTAAAACTAAAAGCAGGGGTTTCGCCTCGACCGATTAGGAATAAAATTCCCAAAAACCGGCCACCCACAGGACGGTCCTGCTGTGAAAATAAAAACATCTCACCTGAAGTTCCGCGCGACAAAATCCAAAATCATATCCAGCAAATCAGGAGGCAGTCCAGTTGTCAAAATATAAGGTAAATCCGTGTCCAAAAAACAAATCCTAAAACGTTCCGGTCTACCATTTACACGTGCTCAAAAAATATCCATCCCTGCAATCCTGCAAATGGTTTCTTCCAGCGATTTCATACGATTGAACAGTTAAACAGTTACAGTGAAGCAAAACTGTTTAACTGTTCAATCGTATGAAATCGCTGGAAGAAACCATTTGCAGGATTGCAGGGATGGATATTTTTTGAGCACGTGTAAATGGTAGACCGGAACGTTTTAGGATTTGTTTTTTGGACACGGATTTACCTTATATTTTGACAACTGGACTGCCTCCTGATTTGCTGGATATGATTTTGGATTTTGTCGCGCGGAACTTCAGGTGAGATGTTTTTATTTTCACAGCAGGACCGTCCTGTGGGTGGCCGGTTTTTGGGAATTTTATTCCTAATCGGTCGAGGCGAAACCCCTGCTTTTAGTTTTAGGTTTTTGTTCTAATGTGCGGTATGCAGGCTCACATTGGTGCTTTTTTGCCCAATGAATATCTGTAGACTGCATATTTTGAACTAAAACATCCTCTCTTTAGTTTATTTTAAAATTTTTTGGTCTTTCGACCACTCTTGAATCCCCCACGGCTGATGAGCTCTGGATTCAACCTTTCTCCTTTCACTTCTCCTAATGTGCCATTTTCTTTTTCATTATTAGTATTTTTTATTTGTTTTATTATATACTTGGCTTTGTAGTTTAGCTGCTTTGCGCATCTATGGGCTTTTGGTGTGGTCTCTTCGTTTTTCCTTTTACAATTCTATTATTTTATATATATATATATATATATATATATATATATATATATATATATATATATATATATATATATATATATATATATATATATATATATATATATATATATATATATATATATCAGGGGCCGGTCTGTGATAAATGCCCGGGCCGGTGCGGGGTGTTCCATCCGTGGCTGCTTACACCGACACTTAAATGCGAATATAAGTAATTTTTGCAATTTTTACTAGATGCATGAGGGAATAAACCTTTGAGAAAAACTACAGAAAATTATAAAGTAATCGCAAAATTAGTATTGCATAAAAATATAGCTATTATTTTTTTTTTCTTAAATACTTTTTTTAATTCGAACAGAGAAAAAATCTCCGGCGTATAGCAAGGGTTTTTTTTTTTTTTTTTTTCAGTTTATACTAAAAAGAGAGAGAGAAGTATTAGCAAACTGTTACATAAAGTTGATTGTTAGATTTGTACTTACAGTAATTTTAAATATGAAGAGAAGTAATCATTGTAATTTTTACTATGTACAAGCAAATAAACCTTGGAGAAAATGCACAAAAAATTATAAAAAATAATCACAAAGTTAATGCAAAAAGTATCGCATAAAACACTCATCATTGCGTTTACACAATGAGGAATGTCTACACAAATAGAAACATTGTGTCTACCCAAATATTTAATAGATTTTTTTTACTCGAACAGGTAAAAATCTCCGACGACCGATGAAGTTTTTTTTTTCTTTTCTTTTTTATTTTTATAGAAAACGGAGGGAGTATGAACGAACTGTTACATGTCAATAGATTTGATATGTATATATATATATATATATATATATATATATATATATATATAATTTAATTACAATAATATTATAATGAAAAAGCAAGTATGGTCAGTCGATGTAAAGAGACGCAGAATTTTTGTGTTTCAACTTTAAATTCATTTTAATTTCCCTTTTATTTAAATCAGTGGTTCCCAAAGTGGCCCACAAACATACAACCGTGTATTGTCAAGGAACGGTGCCAGTCGGCCGATCCAGCGGTTGAGAATTTCTATCACATCACAAGACAATTTTATCTAAAGTTCAAGTACCGTAAAATGGGGTGTATAGGAACAGCGGGGTCAATCGGAACAAAACTTCCCAACCGTACAAAGAAATTCTTCATAAATATACTATTGGGTATTTTTCGCCTTGAATTTTTTTTTTTTTTTAGAAAGGTAAGATCATAGGAAGTAGGAAAAAAAATACTTTTGTCAAATCTGGCAACGCTACTGGCTTCTAAAGAGGGCTGCACGTTGAATGCTAGAAAACATCACATTTTCATAGACTGCAAAACTTCATATGCAAGAACAAACCTTCTTATATTTAAAAACTATGAGTGGTATGTTTCAATTATACATGTATCTGAACAACAGAATACCACATTAGAATTTACATTTTTTATAAATTGTGTCATAACAGTGAAGAATTCTGAAAAATGCCATGGGAAAAAAATTTGCGGGGTGAATCGGAACACTTGGTTCTGTTGTTCCAATTCAAACTTATTTGAAGGAAATTGTTTGAAAAATCAAGATTCTAACCCCAATTCTTCTAATCAAGACAGGGACAAGGATTTATTACTGTTTATCCCTTCTCGTGAGCAACTAGATCTTAGAATGACAAAAGTTACAGATTTCAAAAGATTTTTTTCTCCAGGAGACTTTTTTTTACTTAAAATAAAAGGGAGAAAGTCACATATACTTTATGTAGTAAACGTCCAGCACACAGACAGTGATGAATAAGCGAAAAAATCTTTCAGGACAATCCCCGAAACCCAGAAATTTCAAAAAACTAAAGAAAAGGCAGAGTTCATCCCAGGAGATGTTATGAAAAAACTTAAGCCAAGTCACAATTGCTAGTTTTAAGGACAAGTACATATTTGTGGACGACATGAATGACTTCCATTCATGTTAAATCTTTGCATTTCAATTCAAAAGCTTTTCTTAAAATTACTTTTCATTTTTCATAAGTTCAAAAAATTATTTTGAATTTTCACAAATTATAAACGTTTACTGGTACTGAAATTATACATTTATTTGACAGTAATTATCTGTTCTTATTCTTCCCCATCAATATTACTCATGTTTGTGAGACCTATTACAGATTAAATTGAAAAAAATAAAAATTTTAACAAGTGTTCCGATTGACCCCTATCAGCGGGGTGATTCGGAACACCCATAATTTGCTATATATTTTAATAATAATTGCTCAAAATCTTTTGTCTTTGCTTGGAATATCAAAAGTAAAGCAAGACCGAAGTTTTTACCCAAAAAATCAAATTAAAAAAAAATCTTTTAACTGCTTTTTTTACAATCAAAGCTGAAAAGTGTTCCGATTAACCCCATTTTACGGTACTGATCTTAATATTGATCGCTTCCCTTTACTTTTCACTTCTCTGCAATGTGGTTATCCGGAGGGGCGGCGCGAGCTATGGGGCAGGGGTAGCAATTGCCCCCCCCCCCTGTCGAAACGTCTTGACACACCCCCCCCTCCCATCGGGGAAAATTTCCTACCTCGTCGGGAAAAATTTTCCGACGATCAAATTTTCCGACAGAAATCTAAGTACCGAAATTATTTCTGTTTCCAACAGATCAGTAAAATTATTTCAATAAAATCATTCAACTGAAAAAACTTTATTTTTTCTAAAATATTCTCATTATTCGAAGAAATACGCAATTCCAGACTAATTTCGAACACGAGAACCTTCTGGATAGCAGCCATCGAGTAGCTGCCGTCGTATCTCTTTTGGATGAACGTAAGTTCTGCTGGAGAAAGTTATTTTTGTTCAGGTTGAAAAGGACAAATCTTCCCTTTCTTTTTCTAACCAAAGGTCCCCACCCGCAAATCGCCAGCAGCGTGACAAGTCATTGTCACTTTCTGAGAATCTGATAATCATCAACGATAAATAGCTGCTAAATTGCAACAACCTCATTTCTTTAGACCAACCGCTAGACACGTGTTTCTCTCAGGGCCTTTGAGTGTTGATCCTGTTTTTTCGCTCATATTTTCCCCTCTTAAGCAGAACAGTGTATAAACTAATTATTTTTATTTATATTAAGTTCGATTATACTTCTTTGTTTTTCATTTCCATCAATTAATTAATTGATATTTTTCGTTTTGTGTGTGTCTGAAATTCTTTCGGAAAACAGCGGACCGATTTCGAAAAAAAATTTTGTTTGAAAGGAGAGTTGATCGAGAGTTCTTAGCTAGGAAGCTAGGTCGCGTCTTCGAATGACATTTTTTAACGAAGATATTAATTAAAAACCTTCAAAACTTTTTCGCAATTTTGAAGTGAAAATCATATTTTAAAATCTAAACAACAGTATCAAAAGAAACAAAAAAAAAATATCTGTGACTGATCAGTAGCGTAGCTAGGGGCACCAGCGCCTGTGGCGAACTTTAAAAATTGCACCCCCCCCCCCCCGCCTAAAGAGGTTGCTCGGATGGGAGGTCATTGTGACTTTCCAAAGTGCCCTTACTCTAAAATTTTTGATTTATTTATTCGAAAAATTTGCAGATAATGTTGCAACCTTTTTTTTTTCTTGTTTCTTTCTTACAGCATTTTTAACGATGCTCAGTTGTTCCCCTCATGTTATGTGTGCATGATATGGGAAAACCCTGGAAAAACTTTAAATGACGGGCCTAGGAATGACCCAAATCTGCTGAAATTATTTCATTTCTGCGCAGTATTTCCTGTATCCAATGCAAGTGTAAAGTGCATTTTTAGAAAAATGGGGGGGGGGACAAAAATAATCGAATGTTAGTGTTTGATCATTTTGTAGCGAACTTTAAATACCGTAAAATGGGGTGTATAGGAACAGCGGGGTCAATCGGAACAAAACTTCCCAACCGTACAAAGAAATTCTTCATAAATATACTATTGGGTATTTTTCGCCTTGATTTTTTTTTTTTTTTAGAAAGGTAAGATCATAGGAAGTAGGAAAAAAAATACTTTTGTCAAATCTGGCAACGCTACTGGCTTCTAAAGAGGGCTGCACGTTGAATGCTAGAAAACATCACATTTTCATAGACTGCAAAACTTCATATGCAAGAACAAACCTTCTTATATTTAAGGAGATTATTACAGATTAAATTGAAAAAAATAAAAATTTTAACAAGTGTTCCGATTGACCCCTATCAGCGGGGTGATTCGGAACACCCATAATTTGCTATATATTTTAATAATAATTGCTCAAAATCTTTTGTCTTTGCTTGGAATATCAAAAGTAAAGCAAGACCGAAGTTTTTACCCAAAAAATTAAATTAAAAAAAAATCTTTTAACTGCTTTTTTTACAATCAAAGCTGAAAAGTGTTCCGATTAACCCCATTTTACGGTACTGATCTTAATATTGATCGCTTCCCTTTACTTTTCACTTCTCTGCAATGTGGTTATCCGCAGGGGCGGCGCGAGCTATGGGGCAGGGGTAGCAATTGCCCCCCCCCTGTCGAAACGTCTTGACACCCCCCCCCCCTCCCATCGGGGAAAATTTCCTACTTCGTCGGGAAAAATTTTCCGACGATCAAATTTTCCGACAGAAATCTAAGTACCGAAATTATTTCTGTTTCCAACAGATCAGTAAAATTATTTCAATAAAATCATTCAACTGAAAAAACTTTATTTTTTCTAAAATATTCTCATTATTCGAAGAAATACGCAATTCCAGACTAATTTCGAACACGAGAACCTTCTGGATAGCAGCCATCGAGTAGCTGCCGTCGTATCTCTTTTGGATGAACGTAAGTTCTGCTGGAGAAAGTTATTTTTGTTCAGGTTGAAAAGGACAAATCTTCCCTTTCTTTTTCTAACCAAAGGTCCCCACCCGCAAATCGCCAGCAGCGTGACAAGTCATTGTCACTTTCTGAGAATCTGATAATCATCAACGATAAATAGCTGCTAAATTGCAACAACCTCATTTCTTTAGACCAACCGCTAGACACGTGTTTCTCTCAGGGCCTTTGAGTGTTGATCCTGTTTTTTCGCTCATATTTTCCCCTCTTAAGCAGAACAGTGTATAAACTAATTATTTTTATTTATATTAAGTTCGATTATACTTCTTTGTTTTTCATTTCCATCAATTAATTAATTGATATTTTCGTTTTGTGTGTGTCTGAAATTCTTTCGGAAAACAGCGGACCGATTTCGAAAAAAAATTTTGTTTGAAAGGAGAGTTGATCGAGAGTTCTTAGCTAGGAAGCTAGGTCGCGTCTTCGAATGACATTTTTTTAACGAAGATATTAATTAAAAACCTTCAAAACTTTTTCGCAATTTTGAAGTGAAAATCATATTTTAAAATCTAAACAACAGTATCAAAAGAAACAAAAAAAAAATATCTGTGACTGATCAGTAGCGTAGCTAGGGGCACCAGCGCCTGTGGCGAACTTTAAAAATTGCACCCCCCCCCCCCCCGCCTAAAGAGGTTGCTCGGATGGGAGGTCATTGTGACTTTCCAAAGTGCCCTTACTCTAAAATTTTGATTTATTTATTCGAAAAATTTGCAGATAATGTTGCAACCTTTTTTTTTCTTGTTTCTTTCTTACAGCATTTTTAACGATGCTCAGTTGTTCCCCTCATGTTATGTGTGCATGATATGACTGCTTGTTCGTATTATTGGGTAAAATTCAAGTTTTATTTTTTACAAGTTTTGTTTCCCAATTTGAGAATTTTTGTCTGTCTAACAACTTTAGTTCGGGGCGTTCCTACATTTCCCCATCATTTCACATAAATTCTAAAAACAAATAATTCTTGCAATTCGTTATTGAACATAGTGTTTTTTTCCCCCAACACAACAGCTTTAATTTTGAATAGAATTAGTTTTAAAAACACTACAAGAATGTATAAAATAAACATAATTTGTGCATTTCAAATAAAATTCAAACCATTGATTCTATTGTAATTAGGTAATGAAAGAAAATATAAAAAGCATCATTAATCTGAATTTGGCTTAATAAATACGACTCCTTGCATACAGGCAAAATAAAAGTTCGCTATTTTTAACCACTGATTATTTTTTTATGAATAAATACTTTTCATTCTAAGTATTTAAAATGTTCCAGAGACCCGCCGTTATTTAATACTAATATTATCTATGAGGGGAGTTAGGAGAGGCAATTGTTCCCTCCCTGGCTTTAAGAAAGTACCTGATGTATTTTCCTTATTTTTTTTTTTTTTAATTTTAAATACTGCGAATACAAACATGGGCCAACAATAGGGAAGGTATTAGCGGGCACCACAACGACGGTGCTCGAAACGAGAATGATTAAAAAAAAGAAACAAAAAACTGATTAGCAAGTATATTTGTGTACCGTTTGAAAAAACTGGCTCGCCCCCTGAAGAGTAATACACGCATCTTCCCACAACATTCACTTGGCTTTTCCTTGTTCAGTAATACATGAGAAGCAATAGCTATTTTTTAATTTTGAGAAAGAGCACAAAACTTAAAGCACTGGTTTTGTTACAAATCGAACTCAATCCCTCCTAATAATACTTTAAACGGTAATGAGTATAAAGAACAAAGTAGTGGTATATGGGTGATTCTACGCTATTTGAATTCAGACGGCCAATGGAAAAACTTCATGTAAAACTGATTTTATTAATGTTTTCGTATGCTTAAGCATTACAGACTATTATCTTTTATATGGACCACCCAATTAATTCACTACAATTATTTTAATTTAGCATTTATAGCTGAAAATAGTCATAAATGTATACTACCCTGGCCTGTCCAAATACGAGTTTTTATACAAACATGTTCGACGTTCAATTTTTGCTAACTTTGCATGATGTTTTTTGCCATAATCATACACTTACATTAACAGAGAAACATATTTCATCCGTAAACATTGAAAAAATATTTATTATTATTTAAAAAAAATACACTTTTCAACGGGCCATATCAATAGTGTCACTCTCACCTGGCGAACTTCAAAGACTGAAATTTCGCATAAAAAATGCATAAGGATGATGTTGATTGCGAATAACCAGTGTAATACTGAGTAAAGTTAAAAGCAAGCTAAGAGTTTTTTTTAAAAAAATCGAATATTATTGCATCGGTTCTCGTTGAAAGTGCCTCAAAGCGTACTGCGCAGTCGCTGTAGTATTTCCCCTGGTAAGTATAACTTTTTATATTTCATCGTTACATAAGTGTGCGTATGTATAATGTAATGCTTATTGTGCGCAGACATCACGATTTACGTGAAGTTCTGGTAAGAAGAACGCGTGATGTTGTTTTTATAGGTAATGTGTGATTTTGTCACTTCTCTGGCGTCACTCCCCTGGCAGTTTTGTTCCAAAAAAGGGTAAATATACATTAAAACTGTGTTATAAGCATAATTAATTTCATTTTTATTCTTAATTGCCCCTGTGAAAGCAATTTGAATGAACGTAAATATTGCGGAAGTATTTATATTTGGGATCTGCGGTGCGACTTGTATGCAACATGTCGTGTTTTCAAGATTGATTTTTTTTTTTCATTTTATTACAACGCGAAAACTTTTTTTGAACCCAGGTCTTATAGAAATGAGTCCATACTATGATTTTACATGGAAAAATAAGTGAAATAATAGCAAATCAAACCAGAATTCTGCTAATAGTGTCACTCCCCTGGCAACGCATTTTCCCCTGGTATCGATAAACCCTCCAAAAATTGAAATTTCGTCTGGCCCTTACCACTACAATCATAAAAACAGCGGCTACTGACGATACAATGAGTTTGAAATTAAACAGGTTATTTTTTCTTTGGGGACACAAAAACTCATTGACCGTAGAATCACCCATATATAGTTTAGAAGTGAGAGCACTTCATTAAAGTACATATAAAATAGAAAAAATTTCAACATGCGAAATCAAACTAACTAAAAAAAAAGATTTATCTTTTTTTTTTCTTTTTCTCTTTTTTTTTTTTTTTTTTTTTACCTTCTATAATCTATACTAAGCCATCGAAGTACAACCAGTGTTTGAAAAAGTTACTCGTTCAAAATCGCGAGCCGCTGTAGTTACGTTAGTCATTTTTGGAATCTTCATTTAATGAAGGCTCTTGTTACAAATTTTTAAAATCACGAACTTTGCAATAGTCGTTTCTTAGAAACCTCCCCCTCCCGTTTTTAAGAAATACATATTATTCTCTCGCTAGTTTTCGACACAGAAAAATTATTACCAACAGAGGATTTGTTATCTGTCATCATAAAATTGCATTCCAAGAATCTGCATCGAAATGTTTTCTATAAAAACTCGCCGATTTTAAAAATCGTAGAACATTATTTCTGAAGTGTAGTATGTGTAATTGTTAAGTTGAAGTGATATCGTGAAAAAAAAAAAAAAGGCTGGAAAGAAGAGGAGAGAACAGGTTTGTTTCTATCTCTGTTAAGTGGATAAGACGAGCCGATTTCAGATCAGCCTATTTTACTCCAGACCCCGTAATCTACCAAAGCAAAGTTACACATTTCAAATATTTTGTCTTGTAGCTTGGGGGCGCAGTTTGCGTTTGCGCTGCTCGGGGTGTCTATCGAATTTCCATTTTTTAGTCTGTTTAGACTTGACCATTTTTTTTTTCTTTAATCGGTCAAAATGCCGTTGAGGGTTCTAACCCTGATGGCAAGCAACGTGAGACCCACTGTTACCTCTTAAAAATTTTCTTAATTACCAGATTTGGCTTGAAGATTTGAAAAAATTTGAAGGCAGTACAGCAGTTATTTCAATTTTTAAAAATATTTCTAATTCAATGTAGGTTTGTGTGCCTGGTCATTCACCAATTTTTTGGCACACTGAAAACAGTTACCAAATTATTTGGTAAAATTCGGATTTACATCTGGTAAATTAAAAATTCCCCCCCCCCCTCAAAAATTTTAGTCCGGTGGAACCTTTGAGAAGGAAGCAATATATAAATTTTAACGAGTCCGTAGCACCTTCAACTTTCTTAAATAATCATTCCAATCTTGAGGAAGTAACTATAAATTTATTTACAAGTATGTACACTTATTTACAATAGGAGCAGGAAACAATTGCTAAACATCCAGCAATTAGGTAGCAAACAGTACACGTACTCTCAACAATAACTCAGCACCACGTATCTAACGTGAACAGTAATTAAGAAATTACAAAAGCAAAACAAACATTCGCCCAAGCGAATAAAACGAGCCTCTCAGAAATCAAATCTGAGAAAAACTAACTAACTAACTGTGTTCAAGGCAGTTGGACAGCTTTTTATACTCAGAAGGAAATTTCTACAACATTCTAGCAAAATCCGGAGTGTTCTATTCATTCACAAACTTAAATAATCCATTCAAGAAAGTTCTAGTGATAAAAAGAAAAACCTACAATATTGAAACTCAGCGCGAAAATGTCTTCATGCTTATTAAATGCAGGAGAAGCGCAAAAACTACAAAATGTTACAGGGTCGGTATACAAAAGGTAAAAGGGATATCTTCAGATACTTTTGCAATATGTCGCCAGATAAAACCAAAACTAGTGACACCAAGCGATTCCTCGCCAAAAATGGTGCAAGGCAGGAAAAACAACAACTATTTACAAGATTTGTAACATTGCCCCCTTCCCAAGAACTGCACGTCTCGGGCAGTACAATCCCCAGAAAGAAAGCAAGGGAAAATTTACAGATGCACACATTACATGATAACCAATCGTAAACAAGATAAACAATAACAATGAGAAACATGAAAGAAACACTAACATTAAGAAAATAATATTGCATACAATTAAAGGCAAAAGTTATTTACAAAATTTACAAACAAATTACCGTGGTAGCTTTAGATTTACTTTACGAACTATGGCCATAGTATTTGGCTAGCCGATCACAACTCTAGGTTTTGAATGTGATGACTTCTGGATCCTCATACGACGTCGTTCAGCCGGTGGGAGGACTGTGTAGGGTCCATCCCAATGCGACTGCAATTTGGGTGATAGACCTTTAGGTCGAATGAGATTCCATAGCCATATACCTTGTCACCTTCTTGAAAGTCATGGCCAGTGGACCTTGTGTCGTATCGGGTCTTCATTTTCTCCGTCGCGATGTTGATTCGCTCCCGTGCGAAGTGATGAACGTCTTCCAACCGGGCCTGGAGATCCTGGACGTCCTGGAGACATACTCCTCAGGCGATGAAGGCGCATCTGGAGGGAGACCGAAGACGAGATCACAAGGTAGCCGAAGCTCTCGGCCGAAGAGCATCTGTGATGGGGAATATCCGGTGGTCTCATGGACAGCACTGCGGTAGGCCAGCAGGAAGAGAGGAAGTTTATTGTCCCAATCCTGTTGATTTTTGGAGACCATAAGCGAGAGATTATTGAGGATTGTCCTGTTAAATCTCTCCACCATGCCATCCGATTGTGGATGTAGTGGTGTCGTTCGAGTTTTCTCAATTTTGAGGACTTTACATAGGCCCTTTAAACACAGCCAGAGAA
>JAXGGA010019317.1:0-20316 GCA_038373865.1 Uloborus plumipes
AACATTTCCATCATTACCTCTACGGCCGTAAATTCCTGCTCCGGACCGATCATGCCTCTTTAACTTGGCTTTTGAATTTCAAGAATCCAGAGGGCCAGGTAGCCAGGTGGATACAGCGGCTCCAGGAATATGACATCGAGATTAAGCACCGAAAAGGTTTGTCACACGGTAATGCTGACGCATTATCAAGAAGACCTTGTTCCGAGAACTGCCATTATTGCTCCCGAATTGAGAAACAGTACGGGACGACAATCCCTACTGCCTGTCAAGTTACTGCTACTTCATCATCTTCAGATCCTGATCAATGGAGTGACGACCAAGTTAGAAAAGATCAGTTTGAAGACCCAGACCTAAAGCCTATCATAGAGTTAATGGAAAAAGACAGTCGGCGACCTAGTTGGCAAGACATTTCTATCTACAGTCCTGCAACGAAAAGATACTGGGCTCTATGGAAATCTCTCCAGTTGAGAAATGGCGTCCTGTATCGGAAATGGGAATCTGACGATGGTAAAGCATTCAAATGGCAGTTACTCCTTCCCAGATCAAGAATTCCAGACGTTCTAAAGGAATTGCACAGTAGTCCGACTGGAGGACACTTTGGTATCCTGAAAACCCTCCACAAGGTTCGAGAGCGCTTCTTCTGGAGCAAGGCGAAGGATGACGTGGAGAAGTGGTGTCATTCTTGTGACGCCTGTGCTGCCCGTAAAGGACCGAAGAGAAGAAGCCGCGGGAAGCTACATCTTTACAACGTAGGAGCTCCTTTCGAACGAATCGGGATCGACATTCTTGGTCCTCTACCGAAAACTACTGATGGGAACAAATACATCCTCGTTGCCATTGACTATTTCACCAAATGGCCCGAAGCATATTCCATTCCGGATCAAGAAGCTACCACTGTAGCAGAGACTCTAGTCCAGCATTGGATCTCGAGATATGGGACACCTTTGCAGATCCATTCCGATCAGGGAAGAAACTTCATCTCTGCTGTGTTTAAGGGCCTATGTGATATCCTCAAAATTGAGAAAACTCGAACGACACCACTACACCCACAATCGGACGGCATGGTGGAGAGATTCAACAGGACAATCCTTAATAATCTCTCGCTTATGGTCTCCAAAAATCAACAGGATTGGGACAAGAAACTTCCTCTGTTCCTGCTGGCCTACCGCAGTGCTGTCCACGAGACCACCGGATATTCCCCATCACAGATGCTCTTCGGCCGAGAGCTTCGGCTGCCTTGTGATCTCGTCTTCGGTCTCCCTCCAGATGCGCCTTCATCGCCTGAGGAGTACGTCCAGGATCTCCAGGCCCGGTTGGAGGACGTTCATCACTTCGCACGGGAGCGAATCAACATCGCGACGGAGAAAATGAAGACCCGATACGACACAAGGTCCACTGGCCATGACTTTCAAGAAGGTGACAAGGTGTGGCTATGGAATCCCATCCGACGTAAAGGTCTGTCACCCAAATTGCAGTCGCATTGGGATGGACCCTACACAGTCCTTCACCGGCTGAACGACGTCGTAGTGAGGATCCAGAAGTCATCACATTCAAAACCTAGGGTTGTACATTATGATCGGCTAGCCCCATACTATGGCCATAGTTCGTAAAATAAATCTAAAGCTACCATGGTAATTTGTTTGTAAATTTTGTAAATAACTTTTGCCTTTAATTGTTTGTAATATTACTTTATCAATGTTATTATTTCTTTCATGTTCTCATTGTTATTGTTTATCATGTTTATGATTGGTCATCATGTAATGTGTGTATCTGTAAGTTTTCCCTTGCTTCCTTTCTGGGGATTGTACTGCCCGGGACGTGCAGTCCTTGGGAAGGGGGCAATGTTACAAATCTTGTAAATAGTTGTTGTTTTTCCTGCCTTGCATCATTTTCATTAGTTTTGGTTTTATCTGACGTCATGTTGCAAAAGTATCTGAAGATATCACCTTTATCACTAGTATACCGGCCCTGTAACACTTTGTAGTTTTTACACTTGCCCTAACTTTAATAAGCGTGAAGACATTTTCGCGTGGTTTTTTTTCTTATCGCTAGAATTTGTGAATGGATTACGTAATGTTAGGAATGAAACAAAATATTCCAGGTTTTTCTCGAATATTGTGGACATTTCTTTCCGTGTATAAATAGCTGGCCTTGAACACAAGTCAGTCAGTTCTTTTCAGATGTTGATTTCTGAGAGTGCTCGTTTTTATTCGCTTTGGGCGAATGTTGTTTTTGCTTTTGTAATTGCTTAATTACTGTTCACGTTAGATACGTGGTGCTGAATTACTGTTGAGAGTACAGTGTACTGTTTTGCTACCTAATTGCTGGATGTTTAGCAATTGTTTCCTGCTCTTATTGTAAATAGTGTACATACTTGTAAATAAATTTATAGTTACTTCCTCAAGATTGGAATGCTCATTTGAAGAAAGTTGAAGGTGCTACGGACTCGTTACAATATCAATAAATAACAATAGTACAACATAACAAAAATAAGCAATTAAATAATTTAAGATAGAAAATAACAGCAACAAGATATTAATTAAATAACAGTATTTTATAAATGCCTTCACTAAATGTAGACTTGCATCAAGTGACTTGATGCAAGTCACTTCAATATGTGATTGAAATCAAAAGATTTTATACAATCCTTTAAAATTTGGGGTGCGAGGGCCAGAGTCTGAGATTCTTATTGTACTCTCGACCTGAATACACTTAAACAATGTAAATCTCAAAAATAAAATTGGGCTTTCCTCAAAGTAAAAGGATACTGAAAATGACCGTGATCAATGAGGATTAGTCCTGGATACAACAAACATAAACTTGCAGCAACTGCCTGGAAAAAAAAAAAAAAGAAAAAACAGTATATAAAATATCATTAAACTATCAATGTCACTATTATTGTTGTTAATTTATTAGTTCTTTAATATTTTAACATATGGAAAGGCCTAGAATCTTGCATACATTATTTTTCAGTAATAAAAATAAAGTTTGAATATTTAAATTATATGTACTTAAGTCACATTAAGTAAAAAAAGTCAAACCTTGTTAAAACAAACTCAAAGGGACTTTCAAAATCAGTTCCTCTTCACGATACCTTATACTACCCGAACAACAATACACAACAAACAGAACAGGGTTCAGAAATGTAGTTTGTCATAGCAGTAATTCATTTTAAACATGTTCAAATTCATGGGCATAGCCAAAGGGGGACAGGGAGGAGCAACTGCAACTCCCTTGATCAGAGCCAGGAGGAACTTTGATGGGAAGTCACTGTGACCTCCCATTTTTTTTCTTATTAGTCAATTTATGTTTCTTTTGATAATTTTTCTGGTTACAAGTTTGGTAGACATATGCTTCACAACTTCAAAATCAACTGAATACAGTAAAAAAATATTTGTAATAAGAATCCAATGCGTTAAAATAAAGTCTGACCATTTAACAAGAAAATAATTAGTTTTTAACAGCGTCAAATTACAAGAATGGCACTTTTCTTTCGCTTGGGAGAATTTGGACTTTTTGGGAGGTCACAGTGACCTCCCATTGTTTGATGGTGCTCCTGCTTGCCCTCACTAACGTAAATCCTGGCTACGCCCATGTTTGAATTTATGGTATTTGACTTTAAAGCAATAACCTTTCAGATTACTACAGGTCAATTACAACAGGTTAAAGCAAAAAGTTGCACACTGCAGCACGAAGATACAACATAAGTTGCATTCAGTTATTAAAAGGTATAAATGAAAAGAAAAAAAGTCATTATTTAATAAATTGCATTTGGCATTCTGATAAATCAAGATTTTTCAACTATTGCAGCATAAGGTTCTTAATGAAGTTCAAATTATAATGTACACTACTGCCAAAAGTATTGCAAATTTTAAAAATCTACCATTATAACAAGAGTAAGAACAAGAAAACAAATAGTCAATATTTGTTGGTGCCAATATGTCCTATTACTTTAAAGACAAGATCTGATTATGTTAAAGGGAAAAAAATTTAAATTATTTTTTAAAAAAGCACCCACAAACAGCAGCTTACATAGATTAAGGAGTGCACCCCTAGCCCCCTCATTAAAATATAAGAAGTATTTTTCGGATGCAACTTATGGTGCTATTTTTCTAGATTGTGTGCCCCCCCCCCCCCCCCCCCCGGGGCGCTATGTATGCCACTGTCTACAAAAAATGTTCAAATTCATCAAGAAATTGGAATACAATTTGGTTTCACTGGGGGGAATTTTTTTTAAGTTATTTAAATATTTAGGTTGAGAGTACAAGATTAAACGTGTGTAATAGGATTGAAAATTATTTAATGTGTTTTCAAGCCGTCTTTAGCTGTTATCACAGCAGTCAATCTTTCAGGCATAGTTTCCCAAGCTTTTTTCAACCCTTCGTTTGGTATTTCATTGAGCTGAACTTCATTATAATCGTTCTTTAACTTCTGTACCAAATTTACATTTAAAGTCAGTTTAACCCCTTGCCATAAAATGACCAGTCTGACTCGTCTTTCATTTAATGGGCCAATGTAGACTTTGACGAGCCTGACTATTATTTTTTAACATTATTTAGATGTTTTTTATAACCAAATTTTAAGCACCAAACAGATCAACAAAAATTGATAAATATAATTCTTTCTAAGCGTTCATGAAACTGTTCAGCTGAGCAAAAGCAAATGATATTCTTCAGTTGCATTAAGTTCCTGTTAATTTGCATGTTAAGAGGTTAATAGCAAAAAAAAGGGGGGGGGGGGTGGCTTATCTTTAAAAAATATTAGCTTTCTCAAACCTGTAATACTTTTGACCTGTACTGTATATACCAAGGTTTTTATACATAAAATATTTCATTTTAAGCAAAAAGGGGGAGGAGGAGAATCAGCTGTGCCTTACATCACTTAAAAATAAATAAATTTTCGAACAATACTAGATTTTAAATGAAAAACAATGTTCAACAAGTACCTTATCTCTCAATTTGTGAGGCCTAGCAATTGTAGTCCAGTATAAAATAACAGGAACATAAAATATAACATCAGCAATTAAAACTGAAAAATAAGAAGGAGCAAAATAATTAAATTTTAACCACAAGCATTAAATTTAGGAAAAGTATTTGTTGGGTAAACAGATTATAAAAGAACATTTTGACACAATTAAATAATAAAAAATAAATCATAGGGGTTGAAGCACAAAATAATGAGTTCATAAGTCTTTAACCCTTTGAACGGCCATGATGTAAAATTCCCCTTTTAAATATTTCAATTGGTAAATGTACTGTACAGAATTTTGGAAAAAAATACCAATGAAATAGGAACTTAGTTATGCAACTCAAGTTGATTTCAAATGGCTAACTTGATCACTAGGGTGGAGAAAAAAGTGTATTCAGGGGTTCCTAAAATGTGATACATGGTGCTTAAAGCGTTAAAATGATAAACTTTTAAATCATTCATTGTAACACCATAAATAATAAATATAAGATGACTTGCGGCACACTATATTACGTTCAAAGAAAAAAATCATTCTCTTTGGTGTGATGCTGCATTTACCAGTGTAAAGGGCTATTCACATTACGTCTGAACTGAAATTTTTACTGTAAAACAGGTTTTAGGAACCCATTGACGTGACAGCACGCCGAATCATAGGCCTCCGTCACCGTTCTAGAATGCTGGATATCGTCGGCTACTACAGCCGACCGGTCTTTCTGCAACAATTTCATTGGCTTTTGCCAGGTGCATGCTTTTTATCCCTTGTGGGTGAATACCATCACATGAGTTTCGGGCGGAGCTACTGCGAATGCTCGAAATTTTTCACCTCCGTCCGTCACGTCCGAAAAACCAATTCGTTCAGACAAAATGGTCACAATGTGAATAGCCCTTAAAGGTAATTTTAGACGATGCAAAATTTTCTATTGAAATGTATATAGAATGTTAGAAGTAAGTGGTCGTTAGTCATTTTGAGACTAAAAATTTTACTTTGACAATTAGACATCCAACACTAGGTGGCAAATTAGACGCCTAAAAAGTTTTGAATTGCATCGTAAGTTTTTCTTTTCTGACTCTACATGATTAAGAACTGTGATTGACCCAAAGAATAAATTTTTAAACTACAATATTTAATCTATATGTTGTTTAATATATAGATATTTAATGAATAGATGCATTAAGAATAGCATATAGGATGTTATATTGACGATAAAACATGTATACTAGGCATCATAAGGACATATAGATTTCAATTTTTATTTCTAACACTGTATATATATATATATATATATATATAAGTGACGTGCAGTCCGCCCCAGCAAACCAAGTAGTGTTTGAGCACTCTTTAAGAAAAAAAAAAAAAAAAATCTTACTTTCTCATTTTTATTCTCACAAGGGACACTAATATGAATATATGTTTTTCATTTATATTCTGTTCCACAAAATGAGTTATGAGTCCCAAAAACTGCTATAAGTCTTTCAGATTGCAATCCCCATGGACAATTTTGCCAAGAAAACGGCAAAGCACGCCGTTTGTCCGAGTCTGGCCTCTGTCCCAAGTAAAAACAGGAATGAAGGGGTGTTGCCATGATCAGCTAGCCTTCTGTCCAATGATAGTAGACTTCTCTAGAAGCGTGAAACTGACGAAACTAAGCTGACATCTTGGAGCTTATTTTGGAAAGAAAACGAGAAGTTGGGGAGTTTGCTTTCGAATCGGTTTTTCATTGAATGTGTTTGAACTACTCATATTAATCGCTCTTCTCTGAAAGACAGGAAAGTGCTTTCTGATTGTTATTGACTAGTCTGCTGTGTGTGCATGAAAAATTGAATTCATTTATAAATAAAATGTAAAATAATTACATTATTTGTTTCATAAAAGTTTCTTGTTATTTTAGAAGCATCTTAAAACACTGCCTAGTTTCGACACCATTTGCAATCTTAGAGCCTTGCTATTTTGTATTTATAATGTGTTTTTACAATTAATTAGTGTAATGCATATGATATGTTTGCTGCGTAAATAATGCCATATTGAGCATGACAGTTGTTACAATTAACATTCTTAAGTCTGAAGCAAACATACATATCCTACATATTGATTGAAATGTAACTAATAAAGTGGGAAAAACTAGAAACACAGCTGCTTGGGTACTATCTCAGGTCACCGCATGTGGCTGCTATATACCGTCAGCTGGGGTAACATTGGCCCAAATCTAAAGATTTGTAATAGTTTTATCAGCGATATGTCTTTTGACATTGATTATATTAATTTTCAATACATCTTACTGTGTGAACAAACCTTGTATCATTAAATTAAAACCATATTGAGACCTCTCAATCATTTTGCAATATTATACTGCATTTTTTTAATGTTTGGGCCAAAGTTGCCTTGAATTGGGGAAACTTTGTCCCATACTTTTAAACCATATAAAACCTATGATTAGTATTGGTTGGGCTAAAGTTAGACAAGATAAAATTATCACCAGATATATTAGTTTGTTGTTTTGCCTGCTTTTAATTCAAAAACATCCATGAAATGGGGAGAAATAGGAATAAATGAAACAAACTTCATTTAAGGGAAAAATATTGTATTGTATAAAAATATAATTCCAATTCAATTACAGGGAACCCATAGTCTGCCATTTTTATTAAATGTTGTTCGAAAACATGCTCCTCTTCATCACTAAAGATTCTTGCGCGTCCTACAATTTTTGAATGAATCCCTTTAAGTTTGTTTTTTATTGTAGACCTAGGTATATTATACATTTTTTCTGCAGCTCTTTGGGTTAAGGCACCAGACTTAATAACCTCTAAACACTCCTCTAACACTTCTGGTTTGCAATTGGCGTAATTTCTTGTACCAAGAGGTTTTATCCGATTTCTCGGCATTTTTCCTGCAAAAAAATCCAAAAACTAGTACTTAAAATAATAATAAAAATATTTTAAGTGGTTTTGTTAAACAATCTGCTTACAAAATAGGTACCAAACAAGTTTTATATAGAAAATAATGTACCTTGGGGTATTTTTGGCCCAGCCACCATCTTGGGCCAAAGTTACCCCAACTCTGGGCCAAAGTTGTCATGAAATAATAAAATCGAATTATTTTGTAAATAACAAAGGTAACAGCATTATTACACCAAAAATACTTGAAACAATTGAATATATGATATCGTTATACACTTACCTACAACTAGCTCTTCAAGAATTAGCGTTCACAAGTAAAAGTTGAGAGACAACAAATTTTACCACTTTCTCAAAGTGAAGATGGAGCAGCACTAGAGTGCACATGAAATATAGAAATAACCTCCACTTCATGAACAGTCAAGCCAGTGGTGCTACCTATCCAGTAAGGCATTGTCTAGGCCGATAACTCATCATTATGATTACAATACAGGACAACAAAACTTTTTCTAACTTTGGGCCAATGTTACCCTCATAGGGCCAATCTTACCCCAACACAGGGACGTCATTTCAAGTTTTTCCAGGGGGGGAGCAAAGGGTCCAAACACAATGCAATTTTGCCGGAAAACATCAGAAACCACGCCCACTTATATGTAAATACATTGATTTCTCAAAGCCAGGGGGAGGGGGGGGGGGGCAATTGACCCCCCTGCCCCCCCTAAATGACGGGCCTGCCCCAACAGACGGTACATAAATATACACATAAAATATATTAAATATGACATTTTAGTTTTTGTAAAAAAGCTGTAACATGTTATTTTCATGCAAATTCTCACCTGTTGAGCGCATGAAAATCTTATGATCATAGCTTTCAAAGCCTCTAGATGTGTTAAGCTGCACCCAATCTGGATTGAAGTATTTGGCCCTGTGAAAAAATGATAAAAACAAATAGTATATAGCTAAATATTAATTACATAAAAATGGCTAATTATTCTTTATAATGCGCATGCATCAACATTTTTATAAAGTTAGTTTAAATTATTAATTTGTATATTTGATCCTCATGGTTAAAAATATGTACAGTAAGCAAATACTCTACTCATTCTCCAAGAATAAGCTCATGGGTGGGGACTGATGAATTTCTAGAAAGCACTGCTTTTTAAAATTAATCATCACTTTTATATCAGCGAAAAGAAAACATAGAATTAAATGCTGTAAGTGCTGAGTTTGAGTAACAGTTTAAAATGAATGTAAAACTGAAGATTAAAAGGAAATAAATGGTGAGAATATTTTGTTACATAGGTTGAGGCATTTTTATTTGATATTTTATACTTAATTTTAAAAATATAAAAACATCTTGGATTTTTAAATAAAAGCATGTAACAAATTAAAATACTTGATTTCTATAACAAAATACAATTTTGCATTTCAACTTGACTTATGTAGAGATTGCAATGCAGTATAGTAGACATTGCTTTTATTTTTTGAGCATTTAGCATTCCTTTTTTGATACATAAATATTAAGATTATTTATTTCATATAAAAAATGACCAAAATAGCTGGGTCATAAAAAATATGACTTGCACATTTACGCTGCATGCTGATAATTTCAAGCAAAAATTCATAACATTTTATTGGAGCATTCGAGTAACATTTTCTTCACAAACTGAATTTTCCATAAAAAAAAAATCCCAAAAAATTGTTAAAATTATTTCACAAAACTCAGCAGCAAGTTTAGTTTAAAAACAAACATAAATGAATGGTTTTATATCAAAAAATATTATTATAGCAATTATTCAACTTACACATATCCACATATCATACTATGATATGCTGTCAAAGGTGGGTAATCTAAGCCCCAGTATAACAAATCATTTTGTGTTGAATTTTTGTACCTAAAAATAAATACATAAAAAAAATGACAATCGACAGTTTCATTTCAGATCATTTAAGATAAGATCATTTAAGATGAAAATCACTTTGTACTAGTTGATAATAATTAAACTCATGCTGTATTTTATACTGCATTCACTACAGTATAATTTCCTATAAAATTTTGAAGCTACAGTAAAATTAACCACTTGATTTGAAACTGCAGCACATTAAAAAAAAATACATAAAATTTTAAAATATAATACTAGGAAATTATAATATTTAAAAATGGCACTCATATCTCAAAATTATAAATAAATGTCAACCAGACGTGATAAGTACAAGACATTGAGTTACAAAGCATGCCAACTCTTGCGTAGAACTTTAAAACTAATAAATAAGAATTATGCAAGATAAGAATAAGTGTAAGTATAAAACAAAATTGCAATGTAATTTACCACTCTTCTACAGGCAAGTTCACAGTTATCTCCTGCCAATGACGCTGTGCTTCATAATCACCAAACATTGGGGGTTTTCCAGCACCTTAAACAAAATTTTTGTTTTCAAAAACAAAAAAGTATGTTTTGCTTACATACAAATATGACTTAGAAAGTTATTACAATGATATGAAAAATAAAAATGATTTTCAAAATGATACCTTAAAATGTACAGCCATACAATTTCTTACAAAATTACTACCTTAGAATTTTTTTGAAAAAAGTTTTCAAGTTAATTAGGGTCAAAGGAATTCACACACCTTTTAACGTTTCTATTGCTAAAGAGCTTTCGCTCCTACATAAGATGAATTTTCTTCCCATCTTCTCTATATCCAATGAGTTAAAAGAAGAACGTTCCTAATTTTGCGAAAATTATAGACTCAACTGAACTCAAGAAATTGAGACTGGAGTAAAATGTTGCTGGTGACTATGAATTTGAGCTCGGCTTTAAATTTGATACAGCAATACGAATGAAACTGTTGACAGTTAGTTTTGAGGGGTTGGTGATACACAGCTGGTAGCGAGCAGAGAGCGGCAGACAATTAGTTATAGAAGAAACTAAAAGACAAACAAATGGAATGCTCAACAGATTTTGGAAAAGCCAAATTTTATTTCGTTTCACACTCCAGGGTCCCCCATATCTACCACAACTCGTGCTTTAGTTGGGATAGGACACTGAAGTGCGCTCCGTTCTTTTGATCCAGACCAAGGGTTGAGCAAACCCCTGGTCCAGTAGTCCAGTACCCAAAGAAGTATCATTTAACTTGGAGAAATTTGTGATCACGACCCTTATTTAATGTCGCCCAGCCACACTAATGACTAAAGATGAGTTCGGGCTCACTTTTGAAGGCCCGAGCCCGAGAATTTTTAACCCGAGCCCGAGTGATATTGTCTTGTTTTGAGCCCGACCCGGCCCGAGCCCGAATGTATAAAACATCTTTTTACTTTTAAGTTCCACTTGGGATGCACTGCCATATGGTATATCGTGATAGCAGTAAGTATTATCTAAAAAAAGATCTCCCTCCCCCCCCTCCCATGACTATTTACAACACTCATTCCAGATTCGTAGGAATTTTGTCAACCTTCAATCAGAGAAAAACGTTTTATGACTTCTGTCTCTTAATGGCCTTTCAAGCACCACGGGGGTTTGCGTCATTTGTCCCCACTTTCTACCATTTTCTACTGACCATTTACACCCCAGCCCAGCAGATCGCTTGATTTCCGATGTGCGGAAGATGAGAAACAATGTATGGGAGTGGGAGATCAGGTGATAGATGTCATTTCTCTGAAACTCTTCCTGAACAAAGCAATTCTGCCATTAAAAAAACTGTTCTCACGCTCTTTAAGTACACCAATATTTTATTCCGTGAACATTGTATTTGTATAAAACTGACTATCTTAATATGAGCCCGAGCCCGAAAGCTGCTTGAAGTTAAGGGGCCCGAGTCCGTCTCGGGCCGAGCCCGGCTCATCTCTACTAATGACGGTGGATCTTTGACCGGCTAGGATCAAACTCAGGACCCTCCCATTATGAGGAAAAGTCTACAGGGGCTCTACATAATCGTAAAACCCTGAGGGATGAAAATATGCACCAGATTGAAAAATCTTGTGTTTGATCACAAGCATTTTATCCTGATTAAAAGAAGCTGGAGAAAATTTTCTTTCCCTTCAACCTGATATTCAAATTGGGAAAGTGGTCAATAACATTCCAAGTGTTTTTCTAATTATCAATATATGTTTGGGACAGGACGACAATGATCTACTTACTATGTGTCTCTTGACAAATTTCATTGCAAAGTCCTACTTTAAGGGGGGGGGGGGGAGGGGTAGCAAGAAGTGTGATATCATGCATTTTTTTATAAGAATATAGTAAATGAAAACAGTGTGACATGTGACAAGGAGTGGAGGAGATAAACTGAAGTATTACAGCGGGGGGTTAAAATATTGGGGTAAAGTGACATCATTAATGACCCCTGAGCCATACAGCTCCAGAGGCTGTTTTGTGGCCTAAAAATAGTAATTTTGCTGATGGCTAAACACAAATGAATTTTTAATACTCAATACTGGAGCTGAAGAAAAATATTAGTCCTTTTTGTACTACTTAATACTTGTTAATACATATACACATGAAATGTTATTAAAGTAGTTTTACTTGAAAATGTTATTCATAAATATCATAATATCTACAATCATGACTTTTAATTTATAAAGAAAAAAGTGCAGGAGATCTTGAACAGAGTCACCGATAAAGAAAGAAGCACATAACTCGAATTAGAATATTTTAAAATAAATATATTTTTTGCTAAAAGGATGGAACAAACGTGTGAAACGTTCGCAGTTATAAAGTGCAAAAACACTTTTTCCACCATAAAAAGTTACTTAAAACCTTTATTTTCCAAAATATTTTTTATCAAACAAGTGCTTAGCTATCAAATTACCTGAGTACGGAAAGCGTGAAACAGCCCAACGCACAACTATTGAGAGTAACACACCGAAATGCAAAAGATCGTCAAATCCTTGAACGAGCATTTTTAATAAAAAAAATTGCTTTTATCATGCAAACATTTTCTTAATATGAAAATATGAATAATGTGATGACTTGTCAGTCGCGTCAGTCGCCGAAAATTGTAAACAAATTCAAACAAATATTGTCGAGTGGAGTTGAGTTGCTTTGTAGCTGTCTTTCATGAAACTTTTGAGGTTTTTACCGCGGCTTTGCCTTCTAAAGATAAGTAAAAATCCGTCGGCTTTGACAGCTGCCTGCACGAAATCAAGGAGGTCGTTGATACGATTTCACAAACGTCCTTAATATTTCACAAACGTCCATTAATAAATAAATGAATACATTTATTTTTTTTTATTATTTCAGGACAAAAACCTTTGCAGGGATATGTTTGTTCACTAACGTTGTAAATTTTGAAATGATTAAGGCAGGGATTCAAGTGAAACAGCACTGCGATAGCTTCGAATTGCAATCGCTACTGTAAGTGAACTGCATTATCATCAACTTAAAATGGCATGACGTCACTACGGGTGGAGCCAATAAGAGCTCATAAGCACTCAGAGATCTCCTCTTATTCGCCAAGTAGGCTGTGACGTTTTATCTAGCTCGTTTTTCATAGGCAAACGTCACGCTGACGTCACGATGTTTTTATCAAGAAACGTTCTAATGTAATTCATTTCCAGTCGCGATTGTAATTTGCGATTGCCTGTTTCACTTGAATCCCTGCCTAAATGATTTTGAATGATTTCCCGCTGCTTCCCTCAGTCGTATACAGGTAATAACAGTAGTTTTAGTACTAGACTTTGGTCCGGACCTGTCCGAACGAAAGTTATCAGAGGAAAATAGTCAAAAATGACTAATTTTTGTGATAACTGCACCCACCATTTACTAGATACTTTTCACACTTCAAATCTTTCATCTGGTAAATATTTATAGCATATTGTACTTTTTACCCCCGACGTCACAAGAAAGTAGTTTAACGTTTGACGTGTTTCTATAAGAACTTTTCTTGTTATGAAAGTTTAGGTCTATTAAAAGTGACCGTTGTTTTTACACAATATATGAGACAAGCCTTTTAATTAGTTTGATTACTTCATAGTTTATATTGTGTTTCGTTAGTCACAAAAATGTGCTATTTTCTAATTTGAAGCTAAACTAACCATTATACTGCTCAAAACTTTTTATTTCCATACATCTGTATCATAGCTGCTTGCTAAGTGCAAAATATATTCTAAACAAAGTAGACATAAATTTCTTAGTGTGACTAATGTAACAGTTGAGCTGCGTCACAATTTATATGTGACAAATGTAACTTTTAAAAAGTGACTGCTATTACACTGGCGGAAAAAAAAAATCCCAACACCAAGAAAAAATTGCCGTAGAGTAATGAAACTTGGGTAATGCAATTGTCTAGTTAACATGTTTAATTGATTAAATGCACAAGATCACTGGCTAATTTAAGCTCAAGAAAATGCTGTGCAAATGTGAAATTATGTTAATTTAATACAGGGTGTAACCTCCAGAATTTTGAAGGCAAGCCTGCAAGCGTGCATGCATTATGTCATACAGGTGCCGAATGTCACTTTGTGGTATGGAGTTCCATGCTTGTTGCACTTGCTGTGTCAATACTAGGACCGTCATTGCTGACTGTGGATGATGCTCGAGGTGACATCCCATGATATCCCATACGTTATCAATTGGAGACAGACCTGGTGCTTTTGCAGGTCATGGTAACATGTCAGCACTCTGTAGAGCACATTGCGTTCAGCAGCGATGTGAGGGCGAGCGTTATCCGGTTGGAAATCGCCCCCTTGAATGCTACTCATGAAGGGCTGTACTACTGGTTAAATTAACAGACTGATCGCAAATTTTCAGTCAGTGAGTTTGGGATAACCACAAGAATGCCCCTGCTGTCGTAGGAAATTGCTCCAGAGACCATAACTCCAGGTGTGGGTCCCGTGTGTCTAGGTCGTATACCGCTTGGATGCAGGCGGTCCCCTGGCCTCCTTCTGACCAATATACAGCCACCATTGGCACTAATTCAGAATCTGTTTTCATCAAAAATTACAACAGATCTCCACTCCGACCTCCAGTGAGCTCTGTCGTGGCACCACTGCCGTCGGAAAAGGCAATGGTTTGCAGTCAATGGAATACCGGCTACAGGCTGCCTGGCTCGGAGCTGTCCTTGAAGTAAACAGTTTCTTACCGTTCCTTGGGTCACGACGGTACCAACTGCAGCTCGAATGTCAGCCGCAGATGCAGTACGATGCGCCACAGCCGTACGCAAGATTCGGCGATCTTCCTTCTCAGTCGTGCCACGTGGCAGCTCGGAACTCGATCTTCTTGAGGTAGTACCATCCCTTGCCCATAGCTTCCAATAATCATGCATGGTGGAAACATTCCCACCCAAGTCTTTCTGCAATATCGCGAAATGAAAATCCACCTTCTCGTAGCCAATTTGTACGACCTCGTTTAAACTCGGTGTGCTGTTGATAATGGCTTCTTCGTCTTCTTAAAAGGTATTCCTGGCTAACATGAACGCAATTCGTCCAATTTCACGAAAAAATAAAACACACGAGCTTCACAACACGCTTTTAAAACAAGCCTTATTTGCATGTTCGGAGTGACGCCAGCTGCGCCACACTTATGCGCGGAACACGAAATTTCAATCGATGTCATCTTTCAGTTGTATAAACACGCCTACCAAATTTCGTTTATCTAACACAAGTCTTTCTTGGTGTTGGGATTTTTTTTTCCGCCAGTGTATTTTAAACTTATTTAATTTAATGTTCATGTTCATTTACAATTTTGAATAATATGGGTCATTTTCACCATATGCTTACATTTCAGAATTTTTTAAGTAATTTTTTTAACTTGCTATTTTCTTTTAGAATCACTAACAGATGTTTTGTCACATATTTTAGGTGTGTGAAAAAGTAATTGGTTGTACACTTTGATGCATAATTGAGTATTCAAAAGCTGTTGTAAAACTTTAAGTTGCATGGAATATTGTCTTCCGTTAACATACAAAATCAATATGAAATCTTACTTTTAAACTATATCATAGCGCCTAGAACCAACTTCATTTGAAATTATTTGCGTCCCTGAAGCTTAAAACGATGTTTGTGATTATTAAAATATTGATCAAAAACTGTATGGTAACGGACTTGACATTTGGTAACGGATTTGACCAATAACGGACTTGACATTTCAACCAAACTGTCTAATTATGGCTATGTTGTCGAATTTAAAAATTGAACAACAATATGCATTTTCTTAGAGTTGTATAATAAACAATATTCGGGGTAAAAGTTGAGAAAAAGTAAAAATTAATACTAAAATCTTTGGTAACAGACTTGACTAAGAATAAAAATACGCCCCTGGAAGAAATCTTGTGCGAAACGCCACAACAATACTTCTCGACTCAGGAAAACAAAATGGTACGAAATAGTTACGTAACTAGTTTGTTAAGTTAACTGAATAATACGTGTTACCATCTTTTGACTGCAACCTTTTTAAGACTGCAACCTTTTAAGATTACTGATACCTTTTTAAGCTAAAATAACCTTTGGGTAACGGACTTGACAAGAACTGCCGGACAAAATATATCCATACATTTCTCAATGAAATAAAATTACTATTGTCAATATTTATTACGAACATCATACACTAATAGTCAATACATAAAAATAATTTGTTGTTTACACTTTTTTATACAATTAAATGTATAAAAAAAATAGTTGAACTTGCGAAAATTAGAAATGGACAAGCGTTTTTGCCTTGATTCTCATTTTTAAAGACTTATATAAAAATAAATAAATAATTTCAACAATTTTTTGAATGATAGAATTTTTTGGGGGGTATTTCTTGCAGAAAATAATTGTTCGCATTGAATTTAAAATATAAGTTATGCTTTAAAATCGTCTTTTTAACCTCCGGACAGCAAATGTAAGCAAATTTTGAAAATGACCCTCTCGCATTAGTTACTAAGTAAAAACAAAAAGTTTACCAATGCTCTCAGGCTGTGAGTTTAATAATCTTTCAACTTTCATTTATATCTGATGATCCATCGTGGGATCCTAATCACATTGAAAATTCAGGTCGGCGAACACCCTAAATATTTTTTTCTTCAATCTTCATTACACCTCTTTCTAAAATTTAAAATTATTATTTTATTTGACATTAATAACGCATTTTGACAATTTATTAGTTAAAAAAAATAAATAAAGGATATTTTTAGAAAAAGTCACTATTGTCAGCAAAAATCTACCGTTTTCTTAACACTTCCAGTGCATTCACTTTTTACGTGATTTTCGTCACCTAACTTCAGTAAATCATTGTTTAAAACCCACATATTGCCAGTAGACTAGTTTTTAGAGCTTTATATCACAGCAATATAATCAATATTTATTTTTGCAAAGTTTCAAATGTATGAAGTAAATACTTTTTTTCCTAGAGCTGTTTGCGTAAATGAAAACTTCGAAAACGCAGTTGGGTCATTCCACGTCAAGTGTCCCAAATTTCGAGAAAATCCCCCCTCCGATTTTGATAAAAAAATTTTGGATGCACATATAAGACTTGCATGAAGCCATACCAAATTATAGCTCCATAAGCCCAATGATTTAGCCAAATTAAATTATTTTGTAAAGGCCTCTTTTTCGTGTCGTCGCGATTTTTTACCAACTTTGGCAACAAATTGTAAAAAAGCTACTGTGCATTGAGCTTTTGTTACACAAGTAGTCTATTTTATACTAAACAGTGATCAGAATCACCGAATTTGTGCCCGATAATCGTCTTAGGTCGCGAGCAATAAAAGTACAAACTTGACGATTTGGTCATTTTTTTCACGACACGAAAAAGAGGTCTTTACAAAATAATTTATATTGGCTGAACCGTAGGGCTTATGGAGTTATAATTTGGTATGGCTTCATGCAAGTCTTATATGTACATCCAAAAAAAATTTCATCAAAATCGGAGGGGGTCGAGCAGTGGCGGATCCAGAAAATCTACAGGGGAGGGGGGGGGGGCACAAAATGTTTTTTTTTATTTTTTAACTGAAAAATAATAATTATTGTTAAAAACAAACAACCGTCATATTCTTATGTATTATCGAATTTTCCTCACTTGGTAATAATGGCATTCCATCATAAACGTATGCAAAAAACATACATTAAAATAATGCAAAAGATATATAAAAGCACTTAATTCACTATCGTCAAACATTAAGAACAACCTCGATCCCCCCCCCCCCCACTCGAACTCGAGAAAATATCACTGAAGAACTATCTACTTTCCCATAACGGTTAAAATATAACAATGTTATAGCTGAAGTGCTTTGGATGTCTTCTTTTTTGATGAGTCTAAATTCGGGAGAATGCACAGACATGGCGCCGTATCATTCAGACAATAAGTATCAAAACATATTTTAGCGTTTGAAGAAATGTAGCCGTAATAAAAATGTATTAAGTGAGTAGTTTTTCCCTTTGATTTACGTTTAAGGAATAAAAAATAAATGCCTGTAATAGCCAAGTGGAATGAGAATGCAAAAACATACTTCCTCTCAACTGCTTGTTATGTCTCCCTTTTTTTTTTCTATATGCAAATACAAGGTAAGCAAAAATACGTCAAAGCAGAGTGCCTTTGCTTTCAAATGATCTGGCGCCATGGAATAAGTTTGAGACATTCGAAAGCTTCGAAGATCAATAAATAAAAGGAAAAAAAAAGAGAAACTGACACATTTTTCTCACATCGAAAATGTGCCATAGTCTGTGGAGCACGGAGTAGAAAGAAGGAGAAAAATGTTCTACGGATGCGCTTGTTTGAAAGTGGCAACGAATTCTCACCGCCGCCAGGGGAAACGCTCCCTATCTCCTACGGGAGTCAATGTAAATGATACTGAATCTGTCTTTTTTTTTAAATGCTGCTATGGGAAAGAAAATTTTTTTTTTCAACTGGATTTTGGTGTAAACCATCGATTAACATTACTAAATATGACTTTGATCCCACTGAAATTTTGCCGTATTTTTTAAGGAAAAGATGTTTAATCGACGGCATCTAGCTACTTGCCAAATTTGGCATATATGCGACTGTATGTGACATTTTCTTTGCATTGTACGATATAATTTTTGCTGAGAATCAGTTCTCTAAATTGTTGATAAATTAAGCATGAGGCAAAAAATTAATTTTGCTAGTATTTAATTTTGTTATTAATTAAATATATTTAGTAGACAAAATAATTATTAGTTTAAATATATTTATTAAATATATTTAGTTCATAATGTTAACCGATGGTTTGAGCAAAATTCCAATTTAAATAGAAATATTCCTGCCAACAGCAGTCTTTAAAAAATGAGATTCTGTCAGATTTGGCAAGTTGGTAAGTGCATTCGATTAAACCTATTTCTCAAAGAATACGGCACCTATTTTCGTGGGATGAAAATCATACTTAATTCATAATGCCAATCGAAGATTTACCAAAATCCAGTTGAAAAATTTTTTTTTCTTTCCCATAGCAGCATTTAAAAAGAGGACAGATTCAGTATCATTTACATTGATTCCCGTAGGAAGTAGGGAGCGTTTGAGCTAGCGTCCTCTGGTGGCGGGTGGGAATTCGTCGTCACTTTTAGATAGCAGAGATTTAGCTCCTCCCCTTTAACCTCCTTGCTGTGGAGTTAACGACAAAACAGCCGAAATATTTCACTTCCGGAAACCAGTGTGAAATTTGGTACAGAGCTTATGTACATATATAAGAACAAAAAACCGCCGGGAGACACTTGATCAGGGGTACTGAACTCCCGTGATGACGTCATCAAGATGGCCGCTTTACAGGTAAATACGTTCGTTTAATTGCTTAAAACTCCATCATAGATTGAAATATTGCAAAACTCAAATGTGTCATCTGAAAGCTCTTTGAAAGAGGTATTTAGAAAGATGTAATTTTTCCTTCTAAGGTCAAGGGTCCACCTGTGATGACGTCATCAAAATGGCCGCTTTTACAGGTAAATACGTTTGTTTAACTCCCCTAAAACTCCATCATAGATTTAAATATTTCAAAACTCAACTATATCATCTGAAAGCGCTTTAAAAGATCTATTTAGAAAGATTTAATTTTTCTTTTTGAGGTCAAGTTCCCACCTGTGATGAAGTCATCAAAATGGCAGCTTTTACAGGTAAATGCGCTCATGTAACTGTTTAAAACTTCATCATAGATTTAAATATTGCAAAACTGAAATATATCATCCGAAAGCGCTTTAAACGAGCATATTTTATTGTTTTATCCAGTTTCTACAATTTAATTACATTTTTTTGACAGATTTATTATGTAAGAACGCAATTATTAATAGTATATTTTGAAATTTCTTCTTAAAATAATTTTTTAAAGTTGATTTTAAACCATTAAATTCTATGTAAGGAGAGTCACGAAAATTTATAGCTTAACATACTAAATTAAACATTTTTTTACTGTTTATCCTGAATTCTTCTCCTGAAAAAAAAAATGATAGATCAAATCATATTTTTTTTTTGCTTTTTATTTAGAAAATAAACATATTCTATATTTAACGTGGAGTCACGCAAAATTGAATT
>JAXGGA010019318.1:0-20311 GCA_038373865.1 Uloborus plumipes
ACCTATTGAACATACCAATTGAAAAAACACAAAATCTGACTTCAGATGACCATTGGCAAAATTCTATTTTTCACAATCTCATTTTTGTCACTAATATTGAAGGAGAAAATAATTAGCTTTAAAATGATACGTAAACTGGCTTAATTGAATGAAAAATGAGGAAGTTATAGAGCTTTTTCAAAATGCATACCAAAAATAAAAAAGCAAAAATTCTGAAAAAATCAAAATTTCAAAAAATTCTACAACCCTAAATTTTTATTCAAAAAATCTAAAAAAATTAATTTGAGTTTATCTCATAGGTATCTATCCGTAAAAAAATATTGAACAAAATCAGAGACATGACGGCACATAGCCTTAGGCGATTTGACGTGGAACGACCCAATACTATTAAAATAATCTGTGGTAGTCCAACAGATGCAGCGACAGCGTTTGCACACTTAATGGTGCAACATCAATGTCGATGTTTTCAAAACATTGTTAAAACATTGAACATTGATAAACATTGATGTTTTTACTATCGATGTTATGGTGTTGATTCTTTTCTCTAACATTGATGTTTTTTTAATGCCGATGTTTTATTAATGTAACCTAAAATATCCTTAAAAAATGTGAATACATTTACAGTGATGATGAAAGCATCAGTATTAATCAGTTATTGCGACAGCTATCACGCTGAAAGGGTGTTCTCTCCTTTTTGTCTTTAGCAGTCGACTTATATTGCGAATTATTAACTTTTTTTTTCTTTTTTTTTTCCGGTATTATTTTTACATTTGAATACTTTGTCTTCGGTTTATGATTGAATAAAAAAAGATGAGCAGGAATAAAAAATTTCTCATGAAGTTTGGAGACTTGTGCCAACTGTTTTCCATGAAAAATCTCTCCTACGTCAAATTCAATGATTTTTCACTACGAAACAGTATCAGATCATCAGAAATTGAGTAAGTGTTATTTTGTGTCTGTAGCTTTAATGGGCTGATAGCGTGGTACAAAAATTTCAATTACCTTTTGCATTACTAGCCCCACAGCCACATTGTATGAAATGACAGCTATTCATTTGTTTAGTTTACAAAATAAATACATAAACATTTTATTTCGATGAAAGAACCCATAAGAACAAAAACATACAAATATACATCATGCATAAATCATACTCACATAGAAGCTCTATTATTTTATATACGTTAATAAATATAGTATACTTAAATTGATTCTAGTTTATTGAGAATGTGACTAAATAATTTATTTAAAAAAAATAGGTAGACTTTAAATTTTTATCCAAATGATTTCTTAGATTTAAATTAGAATTCTAATTACTGATACTGATCTAAAGTCACCAAACCCTACTGAGAAATAAGAAATAATAAGTTACGTTAAATTTAGAGAGAAATACAATTTAACGTTAGGGTTTTAAAAAAAAATTTCTGAGCTGCTTTGAGGAGAACAAATCGATCAATTCTGAATAATCGATTTCCTTTGTCAAACTACTTTTTATTGAAAGTATAGCCAAGGAATTTAATCGTGTTTGTGACATAGTACTCCGCAAATAAAATAACATTAAAAAAAAAGAATCTTCACTTTGCATGGAAGAAGTGCCGCCCCCCAATCGTGCTGTCCTGGGCTATAGCCCATTAAGCCCATACGTAAATACGCCACTGATCTTAAATTAACATTTACTTAAGGTATTTAGTCCCAACCTAAATCGTTTTTCCTACGGAGCATGCGGTAACAAATGCCCAGTTTTGATGCTTTTTGGACGCGTATGTATTGTTTTTTTGTTATGAGTTTTAAAGAAACCACAGTAATACTATTGAAACAATAAGCTTATTTTGGAGTACAGAATATTTATAGTAATTCTCAGATACAGTTGATTACAAAAGTAACAACAATAACTAAAAAATAAATAAATAAAATAGTTTGATCAAAAATATTTAGCAGATTTGTACACTAAGTACTAATTAATTTAGTTTTGCTTTTACTCAAGAGAAAAAAAAAATCACTTTAAATTCTGATGTAAAGATTTTTAGATTGATAAAATAGCTAATTAATAGTTATTAAAACATTTGAACAAAACTACTTTAAAAACTAGATTTAACTTTTAATACTTTTAACTTTTTTTATGACATAACAAGTGAATTTAAAAGAATGAGAATTTTCATTAAATTTATTAATTTAATTTTTATTAAACTTGACTGATAAGGTAACTAATTGATAGTTTTTAAACATTTAAGCAAAACTTCTTTAAAAACTGAATTTAAGTTTTAATATTTGTAACTTATTTTCACTCCACAACAAGATAATTTAAAAGAATGTGAATTAATTTTCATTAAATTTATTAATTTAATTTTTATTAAACTTGATTGATAAGATAACTTATTGATAGTTATATAAACATTTAAACAAAACTACTTTAAAAGTTTGATTTAAGTTTTAATATTTAACTTTTTTCACAACAAAACAAGTTAGTTTAAAAGAATGAGAAATAATTTTCATTAAATTTATTAATTTAATGTTTATTAAACTCGATTGATACGATATATAAATTTTTATTTCATATTTTTCAAGATGAGAAACCTTATATGTTTATAAAAAATCTCAGTAACCACTGTATTTGAGTTTTAGACAGGTTTTCGACATGTCATGTCAAAAACTGGTTTTTGACGTCAAAAATCCAACCCTGCTAAATTTCCTACACTTTCGCCACATGCATTTTCAATCTTATCAGAATATTTTTAATTGCAGTAAATATGGCAAACAATCTAAACTTGCAGTTAAAGGGCTATTTATCCGATTTTTTTGGAGGGACACAAGCACACATTCTTAGCGGGGGGGGGGAGTTCAGCAATATTTGAAGGGGTGTGTCCCAGCTCTGGGAGGGGGAGACACTGCGGTGAAGTAGTGCCCTTTTGGCAATAAATAGTGCCCCTTTCGGACACCAGCCCCCGCTCTTTTTTTCCTCTAGAGTGAACACTAATTATAATGATTTATGCAGTTTTCAGAGTTCAAAACTTTGCAATGGTTTGCTTTACAACAATACACAACTTAGTAAAATAGAGCGAATTATATATTTAGAAAAATTTCGGTCAGAAATACGTTTAATTTGCATAATAGATGATTAAAAATTTTTGATTCTGCATCAGACACATTTAGTTTACAAAATATGAACCAAAAAGGAAAGAGACGTTTCAGAGATTTCAAAGAGTATATAATCAAACGTTAGTAATATTGCAATAACAGAAAAAAGTTGAGTCAGTTTGTTGCAAATTTGGTATTTCATCTAAAATACTAATATAGAATAATTAAATTTAGATTTATTACAACATGAATACTTACGGAAATGCAAAAAATGCTCCAGTAGATAGTAGTAAAATAATCCATGCAAAGCATGCAGGGATTATTCTAGTAATAGGATTACATTTGCTCATGATTGCTTGCTACATTATTATATTTTTAGCATTATACTTTTTTAAAAAGTCTTCAAAAGAAACAGAAGAAATCAGAAAATAATTCATGTAAAATTATTAATAAAATAATACCCTTCATGTTTTCTACGACATAAAGTAGAAACATCAAAAGAAGAAAAAATCAAATAGTAATAAGTAAACATATTTAAACCGGTTTATTTAATGATAATTTTGAATGATCAAAACAAAACTTATGATTTTACAATGGAACAAAACCGCCACTTGAACATTAATAAAATCTATTTTATCTTCTGGTTAATTTGTTTAATGAAGTGGAACCTGAACATAATCGCTTCCACGTTAAAAAAAATTACAGGCCATACAACTTTTGACATTTGAGCATCTTCATAACAACAATTAGTAAACCTGCAGTCACAGCTAAAACTCGTCTCAGTTATATTTTCGCCAAAAAATATGTTCCTCCTGAAATAAGAAAAGAAAGAATATTAAAACATATTTTTTATAACTGTCATTTATTGTGTTTAAATACGTTCAATCATCTCTCTTATTCGTTCTGATTTTAGCGTTTTAAAACAAATTAATAATGTATTTAGAAGAGAATTTTGGCAACAATAGTTGATTTTTCAGATAAACAAAATGATGAAAAGAAACATGCTGGATGGAAATCAAATTGAAGCTTTTTGTTGAAGTATTATGCCGAAATAATTTGCATACCTGCCAACTTGTACGTTTTGGCCGTACAATGTACGTTTTTTTACTCTTTAGTACGATCGTCTGGTAAAGGTGTAAAATCGTACGTTTTTAAGAGATTTTTTCATCAATTTCAATGTTTTTTTTTTCTTCATATAAATGAATTTCAACTACTGGGCTTCTTTAAAATTCATCGTTACATGTGTTAATACGCGAGGGAGAGCCTAAACTGCGTCATATAACAGAACTGAACGCGTACTTCGCGGAAAACTGGTGAACGTGGTTGACTACAATCAATTTGCATCGTGCAAATATTTTAATGTTTGAACATTTTAGGTTGCATTAACATAAACTACCTTAGGTTATCACATTTAATTATTTATTTTGATAATTTATTATAAAATTTTCCCTCTCCACTTTACATGCTTACATTTTACCCGCTATTCACGTAAAATCGCTTCTTTTGTTTGACATTTTAATCCTTTAACATCTTGTCAGTGTTTTAATATTTTTGATAGTTCCAAGTTATTTTGACATATTGCTATCTTGGATTAACTTATTGAAGTTTTTATTTATAATTAATAAATAAATTTATGTAAAAAAACTGATCTATAGTTAACGAAAAATTGTTTCATGTGATAAGATTTCAATCATTTTGCATCTTGCAAGTATTTTAATATTTTTGACAATTGAAAGTTATTTTACATATCTACCGAAGACTACTTTATTTATTTAATTTTTTTTTTATTATTCATGTTATTTTTTTTTCCTTACTAGCATGCTTATGGGCTATTCTCTGTAAACTAGTCATTTTTCACACAAAATCTGTCCGGGCACGTTTTTTTGAAATGTTCGTATAATTATAATACTATTGCTCAGAAAATGAGTCTATTACTTTGGTTTGAAAGAGGGCCAATTGAAGTTTGTGTTTTTCTGATAAATCATGATAGGGGGTAAGTCCCCCGCCTAGTATAACTAGTCAGGGGACTGTGCCAGGTGATCGTGTTTTTGCTCTTTGTTGCGTAATATCTGCGAAACTATTGGAACATAATTAGTTACGAGACTACCTATAAATTTAGGCACAAATCGTGGACATAATAACTAATATGTTTTATAATTAAATTAATTGACATTAATAAAATCACTTCCCAGAGGACTTTTTGCAACGACCCTGATGCATTCTTTCATCACAAATGTGGCTCTCAAACTAAGCAAAATAGCGTTTCAACACCGTTCTTGGCGATTTCGGCAAATTCACACTGATTACTTTAAACTTCATGCCAAAAAGAATTTACAAAAGTTATAGATTTTTCGTATTACAGCTTTGAATTTGTTGCAGGGGACTGTTTGAAAAAACTCCGGACAGAATTTACATGACAATTTTAAGTTTTAGAAATACGTAATTATACCTTATTTCATAGGGAAAATATAGCTTTATTATTCTATTTTTAGATATTAATTGCCAAATTTATGTAGTGTTGATAGGTTTTTTGAAATACTATCTTTAACAGTTAGACTATTGGATTGGAACAGCCAGGGGACTGTGTTTTTGGTGCTTAGATAATTTCTAGAAAAAAAAATTAAATCGTTATCACTCCAAATACAATTGGACCACAAAGTATTAATGCTTTACTTGTATTAAGAGCGATAATTACTTTATTACACTTTATTATTTTTAAAATACTCAGTCCGGACAGCCAATTACCAGTTTACAGAGAATCGCCCTTATATTTAACACATACTTCACAGAAAATTGCATAACTGAAACGAATTTATTTAATTGAAAATCTAAAGAAAATTTAAAATGTTGATTCAAATTTAAAATAAAACTACTGAAAGTGACAGTGATGCAGTACGATAACTTATTTAATGTCTGATTTTCATTGTCTTAGTACATTTTTGTCGGGAAAATTGTAAGATTTTCCAAGTAAAGATGTTGGCAGGTATGAATTTGTTTTCTATGGTTTGTAGATGAATGAATTACTGTCTTTTCTGATTTCGTGAATATACTTTCCTGTCACGGATTAAATTATAATCTTGCACCCATTCTTTGTCTTTTTTTGTTTTCAATTAATCAATAAGTAAAATAAATGTAGTGAAATGTTTCGCAAAGGACACACACACACACATTCTTTTGTTCTGTTTAAAGTCGGCCGCTAGGATGTTTTTCGCCTGACAAAAGTTTCCAAGAAATACCCCACACATAATTGTTAAACGTGTAGAGAATCTCATTGAAAAAATATGGAATTTGTGTTGGTGCTCAATGAAATCTCAGTAAATACTTCATCAAACAACCAAGGATTTTTTCATCTCGGAAATCTGAAATTTATTGGTTTGTTTTTGAGAAAGGTTTGAGTTACTTTTGGAGAAGTTTGTTATGATTTCTCCTAGCAGTGGTTTACTTTCAGTTGAAACTGAGGAGGGAAATTCTTTTTGTTCCGTTGCAAAATAACACTTGAATTATCCGACATGCTGAAAAGAATTTCCATGTCATGCTGGTCAACCTCACTTTTTTCGGCATGCGGGGCAATACGGTAATGGCATAATGGTGCAATATAAGGCTCACTTTTTTTTTTCTTTTCCAATTTAAAGTTATCTCGCTGATCATATGATATTTTTTTTTCAGCAAGTTTTTTAATAAAAGCCTTTTGATTTTTTTTACTTTTTAATTCAAATTTTATAAATGTAGGCTTTTGATATTTTCGACAAGAAGGTTTTTGATGTGATTGATGACTACGATTTAAGCTGTCAACTACCTACCAATTCTGTTACTCTTTTGCAGGGTTCAAAAATATCAAAAATTGTGATATATATTCAATATTTTTAATCAACGCAAACTAAAGTCTTTAAATAGTGAATGCATCCTCAAATTGCTTTTTATTTTCTTACATCATATTTATAATATATAGACCTCAAATTAATGTTTAATATTTAACTAATCAGTTTTAGTTTGTTTTAAAAATGTTAGTGCTAATAAATAATTTTATGCGAACGAAATAAAAAAGGAATATAGTATTATTACATTTACTAATGATCGAATATGTATGTTACAATACTGTTTCACTTTGTTTTGTAGTTTTTTTAATAATAAATAAACGCTATTAATATGATAAATACATGAAAATATTGTGGCTCGAAAAATAAATATAAAAAATATAAAATTATGATACTTTCAGAATAAATATGGGATATATATACAATGCTTGAGACGGCAACCTCTGGTATTTTGCCTTCTGCAATTTAGTAAAATTTGAAATGAATATTTTTTCTTAATTTTTACTTGTTATATCTTGTGTTTCAGCAAATCAAACTGAAGTTCTCTGTGGTAATTTAATCTTCCTTGAATCAATATGGCTGAATCTGCTTTTGGAGCTGAAGCTATGCAAGGTAATATCTGTTAAATGTTTCTTCATTGGTTTGTTGAAATGATATACAGAAGTATCTAAAATTAGTTACTTTTTATTTTCTTCCTTTGTGTGTCATTTTCTCCTCATTATAGTACCAGATTAGAGTTTTATAATTTTGTTTCTCCACAAGATCAAACAAAAGCAGGTTGCATCCAGGTTCCAGATGAAAGGGCACTTTAGTAGATTAAAAGGGCTCTTTTTAATAGACATTTTGTGTCAAAAAAGAATCTCTTTTTACTTTATTGAACACTATATTGTGCATAAAAACCCAAGTATTTTCAGTTTTTCTTTTTCATGAGAAAATGCTTTTTCAGTGTTTAGCATTCAAAATTGCTGGGGGCCCACTGGTCTTGGACCAGTGATAACTTGCTTTGGATCTCCATGAAAATAAATCAGTAGTCCACAAGATTCCAAAAAAATTGAAAATTTTTCACTTTCATGAGCAACAAACAATACACTTTTAGTAAAACTGCCTTGATTGAATTAGGAGTTATGTGGTGGTAAAATGCAAGTGGATCAATCTTCAGAAAATGCATTGACAACAGTTAAATGTTAAAATAAGTAAGAATTTAAAAATACATCATACACACATAAATCACTGAAAAAGCAAAATTTCTTTCTATCTTGTACATGTGTGTGATTCATCCCATGCACATAGGTATCTTTATCATGATTTTCCATTTATGTAATGCACACAGTCTACTAAATTTTGTTTTTCCAGTATTGTCATACTGTTCCAGTATTGTCATGTAAAAAATTAAATGTGTTAAAATTTGCTTTTTTTTTAAATGTATATCAGTGGGCAAGGCTGTATATTTAAGGAGTGGGGTTTTAGGGTTCAAATCCTCTCCGAATTTTTTCAAAACTTTCCTTTTTATCATTAAAAAGTATTATTACCTGTTTTATTTATTGCTATTTTTAAGTTTTGAATTTCATTTGAAAAATGAAGTTATAATTGAAAAATTTTACAAACTCAGTGCTACTTATTTTTATCGATTTTGCAAACCTCATTTCTTATAAAACAGCTTTTCCTTTTAGATTCTTAATACCTGCTGTGCACAGAAACATTAAAATTACATAAATTTGAATTAACCAATTTCTAAATTTAACATTTATAAGTGTCACAAAATATGATTTTAGGAACGATTATTTGGAAGGACACATATCCTCCCCTCAGAGCAACAGTAAATAGTAGGCTATCATGCTCTGTTGTTTTGAAGCTTAGATGCCGTTGAGGCAATGATATGGTAACTTGTGAATCTCATTGTTAGAAAGAAGAATTTAAATCTAGTTGTCATAATGATGCCTAGTAAATGTTCTTAGACATTAAAATGTACAACCAAGGTACCATTTTTAATGAATCAAATATATGTGTATACAAATAAAAAAGAATATTTATTGAATACATTGCCTAATTGCATATTAAAAAATATATTTCATGTACTCAAAATTTGATATTTTTAAAGAAAAAGTTGAAGGCATTTTAAAATTTCTTTTACAAATTCATCCTTTTCCCAATCACAGGTTAGTCACAATGAATGAGGAAGAAAAGCTTCAATGCGCTTATACTTTAGGCATCAAATTTGGTGCCTAAGGTTGGAAATCTAGGTGTCAAAAAAACATTTTTGGTCCCAAACTGCAACTAACGACCACTTATTTCTAACAGTGAAGTACAGTGGTATATATAGGTTAAAATCTTGGAGGAGGCCCAATATAACTTGGCTGAGGCATTCCCCACCACCCGCAACCCCACTTTTTTTATAAAATCTTTTTGTAATGCCCGATCTTCAGTTTTTCCAAAATGATTCAGAAAGGGGAGAAAGCTCCCTTCTGGAACTTTTTTCAAAATTGAAGCTAATTTTAGGCTGTTTATGATGACGGTAGGGGGTATGAGCTTCTCCCAGAAACTTTCTGCAACAAAAAATTTAAAAGCTCAATTTTAAGCTATCTGTGGTGAAGTAAAGGGAATGAGGAGGATTCAAGGAATCTCTGGAAATTTTTCGACACCTAAGTTTCACTTTAGGTCATGTTTTGTAATGATAGAGTTGAAAGGGAAATTTTTGAATCGAAGTCAATTTTAGGCTACCTCTGGTAAGGAAGAGTTCAGGGACAGTCGACAAACCCCTCAGAGGTTTAGGAAATTTATTTTTTAAAAACTTAAGTTCAAGTTATCTTTGAAGACGTTCAATGCCGAAGATCCCTTCAATTATTATCAAAATTGGAAACACAGAGGAGCAGTTTCTGACTATCTTTGGTAGCAACATTAGAGAAGGCAAGTAGTAACGTGGTTCGGAACCCTTCCCTCAAAAATGTTTTAGAATAAAGATCCTGAAAACATGTTTAGGGCCTCTTAAATAACGGTATTAAAAGGAATCGCATGCTGTTTCCCTGAAATGTTGTGATATTGAAGTTTAAATATGCTATAACTTGTGGAAAGGAGAGGAAGGGCTAGTGCACTTTTCCTCTTGGATTTTTTTTGAAATTACAGGAATAAAAAATAATACTTTAAAGTACCTTAAATGATGTAAGAGAAAAAAGGAAAAAATTCGCATGCTCTGCTTTCCAAAAACCCATTTGGAAAGTATATCTGAAGGTGTTAGAATCAAGAGACCAGAAGGAAGAGATCTCTACCGGAACTTGTTTAATTTTAGATCCCTAAACTGACATATTAGGCTATGGACCAAATTATTGGAGAAAAGGTGGGTAAGAAGCTCTTCTACTGAAATTCTTGGAAATTGAAGTTCTAAAACTGCTTTTTTTTTTTTTTTTCGTTATATTTGATAACATAGGGGTGGAGAGTGGAGATCAGATGCTCTTGTGACTGAAGTTTTGAAGAAACGGAATTTTGGGATCTCTTTGGTCTCATCTAAGGGGTCATGATCCCCATTTGCTAGGAATCACACTTGAATTTGTTGCCCTCTGAAGTTTCCACTCAGGACACTGTCCACGAAATGGAGTCATAAAGATGACGCTGGAAAGCATATCCACTTTTTTTATTTCACCACGGGTGAGAAGATTAAAAGTTCCCTGCTCTCTGCTCTCGGACCTGCTGGGGAAGAGACTTATTCCATAATTATTTCCTTTTTTTTAATTGATAAAGGCTTGGAAATTGGCTGTGAACATGCGTCAGCCGAATCACGCTTTACTATAATTTTTTTTCCTCTTTGTTTTGGGAGGAGCCAGGGCCCCATGGGCCCACCCCTTATATATGCGCTTGATGACGTACCATGTACCTATTTTTTGAGCTATGAAAAAGCTGTCAAATATTTCACAGCATTGAGGTCATGTAGTGTACACATCAGACTTTTATTTTTTTGAATTTTTTTCGAATTTCGTAGAGGCGTCATCTTTTACATTTGCTCTTGTTAATGCCCTCAAAGCAAAACTCGCTCATCTAAATAATATAGTGTAACGAAAGTCAATAGGATATACAAATTAAATCAAATTTATTGATCATATACTTTTCACTAAAGGTCAAGATTTACGGTCGCCACTCGCCACGTGGCGACCTAGTTTTCAAAAGTGGCGACCCCAAAAAATTTCAACAGTCGCCACCTTTTTTTTTTGCTATTTTTATTTTAAATTCCAAGAAAAGAAATCCACACCAGTCCAGAGATGCATCAGTACAATAAGGCTCCCGAAAGAAATGGGAGAAGACGATGTATTGTTTAGAATTGTCCTTCATCAAACAAAGGGGAAAAACTGGGGAAGAAGTTTGTCTGGAGTTGCTGTGGGTAGGTGGAAACAGGTTTCCATTTCTCCCCATGCTGGGGGGAGAGCAGGCTCCTATTTCCTCCAACAAAGAACCCCTTGCTTGACACAATTTTCTAGGAAAGAAGTTGCGTGTGGTGGGGGGGGGGGGGATCGGGGAAGATCGTTTTTTGACCGGAAATACGAGTGGACATTGGACCTCGGAGTAAAAAATAACTATTGCTTTACTGAAAGAGAAAGTTAGCAATTATAATGTCCAATTCTTTTCATAGAAACAGACTGCAATGTTTTACCAATCCAAATATCTCAATTCTATCTGCATCTGACACGTTTTTTACAATACAAAAAGGAAGTACCGTATTTTCGCGTAGATAAGCCGCGGCTTATACGTGTTTAAAAGCCGAATTTTAACTCCTGCGGCTTATACGATGTAAAAGTTTTTTTTTTTTTTTCAAAGTTCATGTTATGTTTAGTTATTGCTTAAAAACAAAACAAATTAGAGTCTGACATCGAAAACCAGAACTGCAACGCCCTTGAAAAGATCTATTTTGAAAATGGTGATAGCATTTCTGCTTATTTAGATGTTATTTTATTCTCCTAGATCCGATAAGGAAGTGGAATAAATTAAGAAAAAAAAAACATCAACCGATAAGGAAGTAGAATAAATTAAGAAAAAAAAAACATCAACCGATAAGGAAGTGGAATAAATTAAGAAAAAAAAAAACATCAACCATAACCAACGTGTCTAATAAACGAATCCAAACGAAGAACAAATAATTTAAATTATTTTTTAAGAAAAACGTTGCCGTGAGGATAGGAAGTAGGGTTGCAGTAGAAACCAACTGGAGCAGAACAGGGTTACTATAAAGTGCAGTTATCGCCAAAATGTTGCAACGTTTTATTTATTTATAATATTGAAACACTGTTTTCAAATCAATGTTACTAATTCTTTGTCATTGTTTTTGAACGATGTCAATTCCAGTATACAGCGTAGGTGTAGGTTCTCGCAGATTGAATTTTTGACAAAGTTTTATGCGGCTTATACGCCGATGCGGCGTATCTGATGAAAAGCATTTTTTTTCTCCCGAATTTTGCGAACTGCGGCGTATACGGTGGTGCGGCTTATCTACCCGAAAATACGGTAATCAGAAAATATCTTGATATATACAATTTAGTATATTTGAATGCATTAATAAAACCAAAGCTTTTTTTTTTTCAAAGAGGTTTTTGTTCTAAGCAGATACTCTTGCAACACCAGGTGCACAATCAGGGTGAAAATTTTAAAGTTAAACACAGAGCTAATGTTAAAATTACAATCCATATAACAGGGAAAAGTAGCTTAGTTTAATAGATTAGTAATAAGTTGTTTGGTGGTCCTTAGTCCAATATCACTACCCAAGGAATAACGTTATAAAATCCTTGTTGCACCCATGTTACTATAAATTTAGTATATAATGCAATAATTGAAATTTCATAAAATAAATTTCTGGAAAAGAATTATTTGGTTTTTCACTTTACAAATTGCAACCCTTTGAAAGGATAAAAAAATCTGCTGCTCTTCTTGCATCTATCCGTATGCTTTCAAGGTCTTTTCTGTACTCTACTGATTAAATGAATTTTATAAAGAGAAAAATTAGGGGGATATATCAAATATATGAGGGAAAATTTATTTAAAGGAAAAATATTTTTGACCTACATTCCTGCTTACAATACATTGAAGAATTAATTTGAAACATTGCTATTTTCGCAAACTAATGATTAATTGAAAATTTCAATTGTTCATTAATAAGCTATGTTTTTAATATAATTGCAATTTAAAAATGTATTGAACAATATATGGTTGAATACTATGAAGTTTTGCTACTTCCTCAACTTTTTGACTGAAATAGTTATTTTATAATTTAGCTATTCAAAATTATTGTTTGAATCATTAATATAGTTACAGATAGTGAAAAATCAAAGCTGTTGAATTTTATCATTTTGAAACATGCTCAACAGTGTACATTTCTCAAATTAATTTTCAGAGCATTTGTATTTATAAAACTGTTATGCATATATTTTTTTAATTACTAATAACTGTTTTTGAAGTATTGAGATGTGTAAAAGTAGATTGTTTCCTAGAGGCCACAGTCAGTTGTACTTTAGAACTCGTAACTAATTACCTTGGAAGTTCTAGGTACGCAATACTTCTTGTAACTCCATGATTGATACAATTTATATTTTTTGTTAGCATTACTTTAGTATTAGCACCTTTATAATGTTTGATAGTTCCCATCAAGAATTTTAAATAAAACATACTTAAAACATTTAAAGAGACAAATTTATATTCCCCCCCCCCCCCCCCCATTCTCGTACTAGAGTGGTATTTTCAAAACTCGGTAAAACTGGTGGCCACCAAGTTTTTTGAGTCTAGTGGCCACTGGCCACTTGAAAATTTTCCAAATCTTGAGGTCTACTTTTCACCAGAAATGTATGTGGTAAAACCCTCTCTCCAGAGTAAAATGGTTATGGCCATGATTAGTGACAGCTCAAAATCTTATTGATCTCTTTAATTTTTTAAGAAAATGGTGTAAAAGTTCGAAAATTTCTAAAAATGAAATCAATTGTATGAACCATATAGTTATGCGTTATCTACAAAATGAAAAATTTCTGATTAAAATTTTACGTTACATCTTTTATGTATTTATTTATTTATGTATTTATTTATTTTTTGAAAAGGGGCAAAAGTTCTAAAGTACTTAGCTTTGGTCTTAAAAAATTGAATACGAAACCTGATTTTGTTGATGTATTATTCTGATGAAATATTTGGTAATTATACTTACTTTTAGGTTGTGAACCAACTGCTGCGTTAAAACCAGGCAGTAGCAGTGCTGAAATGAACATAGCCATTTCAGAGGCAGCCAGTTCCCTTGCAGAAGTAAAAATAAATCAAGATAAAAAGCCCATTTGCCTGATAATATTAGGCATGGCTGGTTCTGGAAAGACAACATTTGTGCAAAGGATAACTTCCCATCTTCATGCTCAAAAGGATCCACCGTATGTGATAAATTTGGACCCGGCTTGTCATTCTGTTCCTTTTCCAGCAAACATTGATATACGAGACACAGTTAAATACAAAGACATCATGAAGCAATATAAATTAGGTCCTAATGGAGGGATAATGACCTCTCTTAATTTGTTTGCTACCCGATTTGATCAAGTGTTGAGTTTTGTTGACAAAAATAGTTCCAAGTGTAACTACGTCATTCTTGATACTCCTGGCCAGATTGAAGTTTTCACTTGGTCTGCTTCAGGCACAATAATGACTGAATCTCTGTCAGCGTCTTACCCTACTGTTGTTGTATATGTGATGGACATAGTCAAAAGTGCAAAGCCTGTTACTTTCATGTCAAATATGTTATATGCGTGTAGCATTTTGTACAAAACTAAGCTGCCATTCATCGTTGTACTTAACAAAACGGATGTTATGGATTGCAAATTTGCTGTTGAATGGATGACAGATTTTGAAGCATTTCAAGAAGCCTTAGAGGCTGACACTTCATACGCTTCTAATCTGACACGGTCTATGAGCTTAGTTCTTGATGAATTTTACAGCAACTTGCGAGCTGTAGGTGTTTCTTCCCTGATGGGCTCGGGCATGGATGAATTTTTTCAAGCTGTCCAAGATGCCGGAAAGGAATATGAAACTGTATACAAACCAGAATATGACAGATTGCTGAAGCAAAGAAAAGAACAAGAAAAGCGCAAGCAAGAGAAGGAGATGAAGCGGTTGAGGAAAGACCGTGGTGAAGGAAGTGAAATCTCTATGGAGAATCCAGATCTAAAGCTGAATGATATTGTTACAGATCCTATCTATGTTTCACAAGATGTAGAAGAAGATGATACTTCTGATGAAGATTGGGCTACTGGAAAATTATGTTATGGAGATGATTCTTGAAGTGCTGATTTTTTTCTTGGGTGCTTAAAATGATACATTTCTCCTCTGAAACATTACCCCTCCCCCCCCTCTAATTTTCAAATTTAAAATGAAGTCAGTGAGAAGCAAAGGGATGTAAGTGGGCATTCTAAAGTTTTGAATAAGTTTTTTAGTTTCAAATCATAGGAGTGCTTTCATTATTTTTTTTAAAATCATGCTGTATAACAGTACCTACATGTACTACTATTATTCTCTCTTTCCCCAAAACAGTGGAAAGGTTTTCCTACCATATGTGCTGGTTATTTCCAAACTTATAATTTTGGCAATTAAAATCTCTTTGTTTCTCACTGTTTTAATTTCAAATGTAGTGATTGCATTCTGTGGAAAGCTATATCTGCCAATCTGGGAAAATATAAATCTCAAATAAGTTTTTTTAATAAAAGCTGGTATTTTCAAGTAATGAAGAAATAATTGACTAAGTTGATGATCTAAAGTGAAATTTCATGCTACATAAACAGAAAACCATTTATTAAGTTTATATATATATAATAGTGCTCCAGTGACTATTTTAGTTCCATGTGTTCTCTAAAATCATTCTGGTAATTGCATGATACTATTTTTAAAGCAGGGGTTTCAGGAGTAAATGTATAGTTTTATTCAATTCAAGAGTATTTTAGCACCAAACTAGGGAGAGATCTGGGTTTTTATTTTTAAATCCATATTTTTGGAACAAAAAAACTACTTTAGGCACTTTTATACATGTTTTGTGAAAAAATACTGTCATGTCAGAGCATATTTAGCTATCACAAATCTAATCTGAAATCCCTTTGGCCTAAAGTACTTCACAAGGAATGACTTGGAACCCACAGTTTTTTTTTTTTTTTTTAACTTTTAGATAAACTGATTGCGATTAAGAATGACGCAAGAATTTTTTTTCTATATGAAATTTTGTGCAATGGCCTCTTTTACTGTGTACAATTTTGTAAAGAGGTCACAAAGCAATCCCAATTTGGATCTAAATTGACCCCTGAAAATTCAGATGATTTTTGTCTCTTTGTTTGAAGAAGTTTAATAATCAAGTTATCCACAGGGGTGATTGTGTTCCGGTATTTTACCTGATTTCCGGTATTTTCATGATTGATTCTGGTATTTTAATGTTCGAAAATACCGGAAATAAAATACTTTTAATATGCTTTTATCTTCCCACATCCAGATTTTTTTTTTCTTTTTCAAATTTTTGATGATTTTACCAAAAATTATTAATAATATTCATCAAATAGAAATGTTAAGATGAAAATTCAAATTGTTTTTTTTACGTAACTAAATTATTTTATTTTCATCCGATATGAGAATCAAATTTTTCTCACTTTTCAACTTTTGATGCTTATTACCCTTAGTTGGGAGACAAGTAAATGAAATGCAACAATTTTGTCAAAGTCCATGTGGCACCTCCAAATTTTTATATCTGTATTTGTATAAATGGTTCAAGAAGTAGAAAAAACAGTATCACATGGAGTTTTCTAAATTAGAAACCTTCTTTAATGGAATTGTGTAGTGTTTAATTTAATAAATTGCTGGGCTCATATTTGTCCTACTTGAGTAGGAAAGGTCTTACTTTTGACTTGAAATTCCTACTTATTGGCTTAAACTTCTCTCAGATAATGTTAAAAATTTTTGCTGTGATTTCAAGAGCATATCATTGATAAATGAAATTTACATAAGTATGTAGGGAATATTTTGGGAAAAATGAAAAAATATTGGACTAAATATTTTGCTGATTTTTATTTTTTTTTTTTTTTTGTATTCATTCACTTTTATCTACCTTTTCATAGTAGTATTTATTCAGTTGCATTTGAATTCATAAAAGAAACAAGCTTATGTTTGAATATAATCATTAATTCATGAGTATGAATTGTGTAACATAAAGGTGAAGTACAAAATTCTAATGAGAACAATAGATCCAATATATTAATTTCAATGTAAAATCTGATGAACTCCCCACCCCCTGATTTTTTTAAGAATAATACTCTACAATTTTTCTCCTGTTATTCAAAAGTAAAATCTCTTAATTATTTTACTTTTTTTTTTCTTTTTTCAAAATTAGCAGGTATATGAAGGGATGTTTGTTTTGTAGAAAAACAAAACTAGGATGATTGCATTTCAAAGTTTGAACTGGTGTAAAAATGTTGCATTTTATCAATAATCCTGGTAACCTGGTAATTGATTTATCGTATCATCAGTATTTTGCCATCTTCATTAAGATTGAAATGTAATGCTGCTTTCTGCCTTCTAATTTATCATACTCTACTTCTTTGAATCTATTGTAAACAAACATTCTGAAACAACCAAATATTAATACTTAATTTATTTCATCATTTTTAATTGTATAAAGTAGTTCATATAATTGCTTCAAAAAAGCTGTAAAACATATTTTTTTATGAAATGAACGTTTTGTCTTTATTAATTTTCTGACTTTATCATATCGCTGTGGGATTCCATGATTTAGGAACTACAGAATTTCTAATGATGTTGTATATTAGCATTCTCCTTTCCCTAACAAACATACATTTTTACCTTACTATACTTTTTAATACACAACACACGGGGGGGGGGGGGGGATCTGCAAGGTTTTTTTTTTCTTTTAGCAAACATTAGTTTTTATTATTTACCTACCTTCCAAATATTGTTAGGTTTTTCATAATGTTTAAAAATTGGTCTGCTTTTATGGGGCGAAAAATATAGTTTTTTTTTTTTTGTCGATTCTAGTGTTCAGTTTTAGGAGTTTAGCAATTTATCAAAAAGCTAGTGATTTTTATAAAATTTCAGCAGTTTTCTGAAATTGTTGATGGCTGCATTATATCCCAGGACTAGCGATTCTTTTTTTTTTTTTTTTAAATCAATAGTAACCATTTTTTCAAAAACTTTTTATGCTTGGTTAATTCAGATTTTAATATTGACAATGCCTGGCCTATTCAAACTTTGATAAAAGAGATACTTTCAAAAAAACATCTAGAACGTTATGAAAAGAGTATCTCCCCCCCCCCCCCCCATTTAGGGCTATTTAAAAATGTAACTATGTAATTCTGAGTTAAGATGCTAAAAATATTTGTGCTCAGTTAGAATACTAACTCGGGTCACTATTGTTTGAGTTAGGATACTAAAATAGTCGCTTTAGTATCAAACATGAAAAAAAGTCATATTTTAATTTATGAGTTTGATAGTAATATTTTATCTGCCGCTTACAGTGATACTTCAGCAAATCTGTACAGCTTGTATAATCTAACCCAAGCAAATTTTACTTTTTATCTTAAAGCCGAATGAGCATCTTCCGTTTCAGACGAGCACCATAAGAGTAGAAGTCTGACTTAAGTTTAACCTCACAAACAACAGGTGAAAACACCATCTTTCAAGATTTTGATCATTCTGATCCATATCAGGGGCGAAACAACTGCTGATCTAATTCCTTCTGGTAATTTGTGATAACAGCTTAGAGGCAATGGCAGATCAATCCCCTGTAGAAGGAAGCTCTTTCAACCTGCCTGTATCAAATCCATTTTGCTTCATTTTTTTTCTGTATTACGGTTTATGGAACATATAAAAATTATTTATTACGTTAAAAGTGCATCTGTCCGGAATTTAAGTAATCAGAACTCTCAGATAACTGTACTTATTTAGTTTCTAGCAGCATCTGTGTCTCTCTGTTTGCTTTCTCTCTCTTAAAAGAGGAGAGAGGTAACCGATAATTTTCTGATTTCTATTAAAACTCTAGCCCTTACTTCCGTTTACATAATTTTATCCTTTTACTAAGAAAAAGGAAAAAAAGCATAACTAAAAACATGTCACCAGGTAGTAAAGCTATCTTGCAAGAACTTTCAAAGCCTTTATTGTTTATTCGGACATTTTCTGTTTAATTTTTGATTCTTGAAAATTCCAAATTTAGTTTTGAACCTAAGATTGAGATCTTCATTCTGTTCATATTGTAACGAGTCCGTAGCACCTTCAACTTTCTTTAAATGAGCATTCCAATCTTGAGGAAATAACTATAAATTTCTTTACAAGTATGTACACTTATTTACAATAAGAGCAGGAAACAATTGCTAAACATCCAGCAATTAGGTAGCAAAACAGTACACTGTACTCTCAACAGTAACTCAGCACCACGTATCTAACGTGAACAGTAATTAAGCAATTACAAAAGCAAAACAACCATTCGCCCAAGCGAACGAAAACGAGTCTCCAGAAATCAAAATCTAAAAAGAACTGACTGTGTTCAAGGCCAGCTATTTATACTCGAGAACGAAATTACGACAATATTCTAGCAAAATCTGGAGTATTTCGATTCATTCATAATTTGAACAATCCATTCACGAAACTTCTAGTATAAAAAGAAAATCCACGCGAAAATGTCTTCACGCTTATTAAATGTAGGGCAAGTGTAAAAACTACAAAACGTTACAAGGCCGGTATACAAGTGATAAAGGTGATATCTTCAGATACTTTTGCAACATGACGCCAGATAAAACCAAAACTAATGAAAATGATGCAAGGCAGGAGAAACAACAACTATTTATAAGATTTGTAACATTGCCCCCTTCCCAAGGACTGCACGTCCCGAGCAGTACAATCCCCAGAAAGGAAGCAAGGGAAAATTTACAGATGCACACTAGGGTGGCCCTTATTTTTCAACTTTTACAAAAGTTAGCTCCCACCCCCTATTTTGTTCCAATGAACAATAAAATGATGAGTGCAAAATATTAGCTCAATCGGAAAAGTTTAAGGGGTGCCGCAACGAGCATGAAATTGTCAAATTTTCGCCGAAAATAGGAATTTTTCACTTTTTTTCAAGTTATTTTTTTTTTCTACCAGATTGACATTTCTGACGGTCGTATGCCTTATTAACAGTGTTATTCTACTTAAACTATCTTTCTGTGGACTTCCATGCCTCTCCTGCCGTTTCCTCTGAGATATTAATATTGATTACGAAGCTGCTTGGTCAAGACGTTTTCCGCGACGCATGGCGCTTTCCTGGTGATGCAAGAATTTCGACAACAAACTTGCGAAAGTTTTTTTGTATGTCCTGTCCACATACATACTTGGTCATTTTGAAATTTACATGCCCAGAACATCTATTTTAGAAGAATTGAATGTGTTGTGCAAATTTAAAA
>JAXGGA010019319.1:0-20305 GCA_038373865.1 Uloborus plumipes
TCATGATAGATAGTAACAATGGACGTTGCTGGTAAAATTGTGAGATATTTCCCAGTAAAAAAGCTCGAGTCCAAGTGTTTCAAAAGCATACTGGGGCCATCAGTCCGACGTTAGAGGGAAGTGATTTATCTCAGCAATTCCTCCGAAAGAGTAAGGAGGACCAGGTGCCTCCGCGTAGGGGCACATGATAACCTGAGTAGTGATACCGCATAAAAGTTATAATGCGTAAAAGAATAACGTTAAAAAAAAGAAAGCGGCCTTGGGTCTCTTTAGTTTTAAAGAAAAAAAAAACATTGTGACTCATTTGGAAATGTTTTCTTGTAGTAAAATGCGCGTCCATAAGTAGGGCAGATCTGCTAAAACTTAAAGGATACAATAATAATGTATATATGGGTGTGTAGAGAAAGAAAAAGACTCACAACACTTAATTTTGTCTGAAATTTTATAACTTTTAGATTTTTATTACAATTAACTCAAAAAACGATAAATCGTTACTGAGGGGATTATAGAATTTATATATTAATAATATTGGAAAAAGTAAATACTGTAAGGTATTTTTGGAAGCTGCTCAATGGGAGGTCAAAAGAGGTCACTGTGACCTCCCGAAAAAAAATATTGTTCCGAAAATTTTTCTGAAGATTCAGCAACTTTGAAAACAATCTTGCAAAAGTGAAATTTTCTATTTTTTTTATTGTTTACATGTGGGTTTGATTGCATTTATCATTCAGAAAAATTAGGAAATTCCTTTGGCAAATTAAGAACATCTTCTTGAGCAGTATAAGATACTCATGGGCACTCGAGCTTAAATTTATACAAAATATGATCAAGCACACATGTAAAAAATATGTCACTAAAAATCTCAGTGTTGCAATACTGTATCCAAATTTGCCGAATTGTCAGCAAAATTTTTCGAACATGAAACTCTTCGGGAGGTCACTGTGACTTCCCACTAGAATACTTCTGAAGATTCTTCACAGATTTTACTTTTTCCAATATTTCAAAGCTAGTAAAATGTGCATTCAATAGTTCCCTCAGCAATGATTTATCATTTTTTGAGTTAATTGCGATTAAAAGAACTAAAAATTCGAAAAATTTGGGCGAAATTAAGTGTTTTTAGTCTTTTTCTCTTTTTCTATGCATTTTTATATACATCATTACTATATACTTAAAGTTTCAGCAGATCTGACCTTCTTGAAGGACACATTTTACTATGAGAAAAAAGCATTAAAACGAGCTTCAAAAAAAAAAAAAAAACAATCTTAAAGACTAGAAGAGACCCCACAGCTCTTTCTTTTTTACGTTATTCTGCACGCATCTGTAGGTTCCACAATCCATAAAAGTTTTTTTCTTTTTTTCTAGTGTTACTGTTTTGAGTTAAATCAATGCGATCAAAAAGCCACAAATTTTGAAAATTTGAAAGATATCAAAGTCTTTTTCTCTTCAAAGCATTGAAATATAAAACAATTTTTGTGCCACATATTCTCTTCATAGTATAAATGTCAGTATGTGTTAAGAATTTTTCGGAGGATTGCTTTTTAGGGGAAATAACGCAGTTTAAAGTCGAGAGAAAATTTATTGAAAACCATACTTTGCGGCCGCTTGAATAAAGAAGGCAACAACCCCCTATCAGTGCCCCCAACCCAAATAACTGTGGAATCCTCATAACCAGACATTGTACAATCAATAAATGTATACATAACCTTGAGATAGTGTTTCTGTAAAAAAAAAAAACTACAGCGCACTGAAATGCGTCTCTCAGTCGTTTTACCAAACAAGCGCTGCAAAACCTCAAACTTAGAGAATTTTTACCGAGCGAACAAAAATTTTTTTGGAGGCCAAAAACTTCAGAATATTCACCTCTCATGATCTACTTTCACATTAATAAAAAAAACGAGGAAAAAAAATCTCACTGCCAAAATGTCCCTTTTTTGTCCGATTTTCAAAATAATGGCTCTTAAAACCGCAACAATATTACTATTTCTAATCATAGTGCGTTAATGCATGTACATCAATTCAAGATCGTTTGAAAACTCCCTCCCCATAGACCCACCAGAAGGAGAGAATTCTGTTTTCGCTTGTCGATGTATTGTTTATTGTGGCACATACGGTGACAAATAAAATTTAAGAACACAGACAAGAAATAAAATAAAATACAATAGTGTAATGTGGTGCCATCTACTCGTCAACTTATTAATGTCTCGCATACCATATTTTTACTTAGTCATAATTTATAAATTGATGTTCCGAAAATTGAACAATTTAAACTCAAAATCTGAGCGCAAAACGCTACTAAAGCATTTTTTTTTTTTTGAACTTGTTTGAAGAAATAGCTCCTTTATTTGACCGTGAGACATCATTTAATGAGCTTTAGGCACTATAAAAACCTATCAAACTTCAAAGCTAAAAAAAAGAAATAATAATAATTGCTCTAAAGTAAGATAATGCATGAAAATATCATTTAATCACTTTTCAAAATGTACTAAGCCTACAAAAGATGTAAAAAATAAAATTTCTGAATTACAATTTATTATCATCATTTAGTCTACCAGTATAATTTTAGAACTTTTAAATGATTCTATATATATGTTTCACAACCGTGAGTTAGATATGGTGGTCCGATGTCTGCAAGTACACCAAACCCCTGATTTCTACGTACATTTGTACAGCTACATTGAAATTCAATTCATAGTTATGACAATGAATATTACTATATTCACGTGCTTACAGACGGATTTGACCACCATTACATTTTACACAAATGAAAAGAATCATTTCTAATAATATTATATGTTTTTGCAAACAGTGCTTAGACCATCACAGGTTTTGTGCCTCATGAATGGAAAGAAATTTTCCTCTTGACAATGAGCCGTTGGGAGCAAAATTATGAAATGCTTTTAACAAGATTTTGATATTTAATATTTTTTTAACTATTAAAATTCTTCAAAAAATAATTATGTGAATTTAATCAATAAAATAATTCAACTAAAAAATTCTTAAACTGCAAAGTCAAAAATTAATCTTACGTTTCTGTCACGATAGGGCGTTTTAAGATAGGGGCGTTTTAGATAGAGCATTTCAATGGGGTGCATTTTTACCCCCATTGGCTTTTGAAAACCAAATAAAATTAATTGAACAAGTACAAATTTTAAACACTTTTAAAAAATTACCAAATATTTCACTACATTGTTATGCCTATGCAAAAGGGTGCACTTTGACCCCCCTGGCTTTGAAAATAAAATCAAAATAATTTTTTAAAGTAATACATAAATTTAATACTACTTTAATATTAGTTTTAAAAAAGTTTATAGTGACTAAGTAGAATTATATTCATTTTTAGCAAAAGAAAGTATACAAAAATATTGTGATGAATTTGAGAAAAATAGAACTCTTAAATTGAACGATTTTTACAAATATGAAACTATATCTCAGAATTCGATATAAAATAAATAAATAAATGTAACAAAAAAAAAAGAAAGGAAATACAAAAGAATGAAAACAATAACAATAATAATAATAATAAATAGTGCCTTTATGTTGAAAAAAAAATCGTTTTTCTTTTTCTTTTTTTTTTTTTTTTTTGTATGGGTGCACCTTTTGCATAAAATTCTGTCGGCCCCCATGCAAGGGTTATATTAAAGAAGGAAAGTACGCCTCAAGTCACAACCGTCTTGAACTATCTTCAAGATGGCTATGCCCAAGTTCGTCATTTGAAATTTTAGAAAGGCAAGGGTATAACAATACGTATAATAATAATAATAATAATATAAGTTGATAATTATGCACAAAGAATTATTATAGGAAAATAACAATTACTGTGCTCATACTTATGAATACACATTTTTGTCAAAGCTAAAATGACTAACTTACTGTAATAGATGAAATTTAGGAACATAAGTTTTAGCTACCGCTTTGATATACCTCTGCTTTTAATATAATTAGGAAAACTTGACATCACTGAATTAATTCTTAGGGTCCCCATCCGGGGAAACCTTCAATAATAGCATACTGGAGGATGAGGGGCTGAGCCCCGGGTGCCTCAAGCTTCAAAATATTGTTTATTTCGTGGCATTTCTATAGTATGATTAGCAAGTTCGCTCACCGAACTTCGCAGAAAACCCAACCACGATGATGTGGAATGGGGTTTCTATCTGGGCGTGAAGCTGGTGATGATCGCGCCTTCTGCCTATACGGCAGTTGGAGGGTAGAAACTCGTTCTGAGTGGTTATTAAATATGTGTAGAATTACGCAATCAATCTCTTTGAATTCATGTAACATATTTCGCTTCCCCAACTCATTGCGTTTGAACACCCACAACCGACTGTACACAATCCTCGTTAAATAAAGCAGCATCCTGGCAGACACGCTAAAGATCCGTGGGCATGTCCTCTCGTCTACGGAACTATGAGTCCCTTACTCTGGGCATTGGCATGTGCACCGTCAGGTGTATTCGGAATCGAAGTGTGAGTTCAATATTCATTACGCTAATTAAAATATAATTTGAGCTGTAACAATTTCTTTGATTTTTCTGTCGGCTTAAAAAAAATCTAGCACAACAGAACAATTTGATAGCATCATTAGTGATCAAGTTAACCAATTTTTCTTCTAGGAAGTAGAAATAAATAAAATGCTCAAATCGTGACAAACTAGAAATGAGTGTGGTAAAAATATTTTATAAAGAATATATTAATGTTTAAATTTAACTCTAAATTCTGGAAGGACTTAAAAAGTTACAACACATTTTTTTTTCATGAAAATGAAAATTCACTTCCACAATTCAAAATATATTGGTTAAACAGTTGATTTTTATTTTTACAAAATTACATCGATTGCTCGTCACACTTGTCACATATCTTCAAATACAAAAATGAATGTCTGTATGTATGTCCTTTAAAGGCTGAAAAACTACCTATTTGATTTTGCTAAAAATTTCACAATTTGTCCTTTCTTCACAATTTGTCCGTCCTCACCATCAAGAGACCAGTTAGCAAAAATCTAACAGGTACTTCTTTTTTGTTCCAATTTTAGTTGCAACTTCTACACAAAATCTCTAATTTTTTAAAGGCTTCCCTCCATTCAAATCAACTTTTATTGCTTCATCTCAACTCTTCCTCGATAGCTAATTTTGCGTTTGATATTGCCTTTGCTTCGCGTGGTTTTCCGAGGCATCTCTTAATTCAAACAATTAAGGAACGCTCCTTTCGTGAGTATTTACTTTTGAATTTTTTTTCCTTCAGTTTTTTTTTTTTTTCAAAAGTAGAAGCGTATTTTTTTTTTTTAGAAAATCATCACAGATGTTTGATTTCACGTTTTCCTTCATACCGATTTAATTGACCACGTTGTCAGAAAAATACCTTCTTGGATTTCTCGTGTTGCATTTTAAACCGCGCGACGCCGGGCATATTCACTAGTTATTATGTCTGTAATTTAAACTATGAGAAACTCAGTATTCATGTAATGAAACAGTGTTTGTTCTAGTTATTATACATAATGAAGAAAAAGTGTCATACTATTTTATGTTGAAATACGAAGTCGTCTGTAAAACAAAACAAAAGCTATGTAGGTTCTTTTTAATGCCATACCATAAGTATTTCAGAGCAGCAAGGAAATAATTCAAATAAATAGCTATTTCAAAGAAATTTGGGACCACACACACACAAAATCAAGGGTCCCTTTTCAAAACTTATTTACAATTTAATATTGCTCTCTCTCTCTCTCAATCATGCTTTATTTTAAATAAATATTCAGCATATATGATAAAAATATTCATTTAGTGAAATAACCCTTAAAGCTGATAATAGTTAATGCTGTTAATTATTAAAACTGATATGAGTGACACAAAGATCAATCAAGAAAATGTGTCCGCACAGTTTATACTACACAAGACTGCTCAATGATCATGTAATAGACAGCACCCCCCCCCCCCCCATAAATTTCTTGATTGCCGATATCTCTCGTTAATAGTCTAACAGCTAGCAACGTTTTCGAGTGTCAGTTTTAAGACGTCTGGCTCTTCAATATACCTTTCCCTCTTTTCTTTGATATATGCTCTTCTAAGCAGCCTGCTGAGTGTCTGGCGGATAAGAATGATTGCGTTTTGAACTGCGCGTCATATTTTTACTGGCAAAAATAGTGTTTTTTTAAGCCTTTTTTTGGCAGTTAGAAACTTAAACCTGTCGTAAGTATGGCCCATGTCATATATCAATGGAAAGTTCTAGTTCTTACTTTTACAATGGTTTTTTTAATTCTACTACGATTAGAAAAGAAGTAGCATGTACAAACTTTTTTTTTCGTTTTTTAACAGCTCTGTATTTGGTACAATTTTTGAAGTAGAAATCTAAAACTTGGAAGAATTATTTTTCTTGTCATATGCGTCCTCCACACCAATATTCGTAAAATCGGAAATTGTGAGGTCAAAAGCCGATTCTTCGTATAAAGCAGTAAGTAACCGCCCCTAAGTAAGAGCTAAGGCAGAAGCTGGCGATGTTTTGCACTTATTCTTCGTGTTTGATTTGACGTGGAATTGCCAAAAAAGACTGAAAAATCATTATTTTTTCCTAGTACAAGTGTGATATGCAGTAAAAATGCAACCACTCTTGGCCGCTGGACATCCGGCATGCTGCTTAAAAGAGCTATAGAGCCATAGGGAAAGACATATTAAAGAGCCAGACGTCTTAAGACGTCGTAAAGCTGTTGTTTCTAGCCCTTGAAGTATAAAAAACAGATAAGTGACAGTCCAAAGGAACTAGTTCCCCAAGAGGAACTATCATTCCCATCCCTAGATTGAGAACAGCTGTTACTACACTTAAATTACTCTTTTAGCAACAATTGACTCAGACTAAATGTATAGCAGCCGTTGCGTGAACTGCTACACACCGAGCGATTTAATTCATGATTATCATCACCCGTGATCATCATTGGTCTTATTTCAGGTCATGAATTGACCCTACTGAATGACAAGTACGATTGCAGGACGCAAAATAGATACAACAGAAACAGAAACTTTTAGCGGTTGCTATCAAATAATTTTTCTTCTTAATCACGAATTAGTTAGAAAAAGTATTTGCTGGCGAAATTAGCTCCGTAAAAGAAGATATAATTAAATTCGTCAATTAATAAGAGATTTAATTAAACTGCTGAAAAATATTCGTCTTGTTTGCTGTGAGAAAAGCATAAATTTTATTTATTAAAAAAAAAAACACTTTGTGTCTAAAATATAATGCAGAAATTTGAAACATTGAAACCTTGCTCCAGAAATCAGAAGACAAATTCAAGCCATGGACATTTCCATGCTATGATTGAATTGAAATCACGCAATAAAATCGATTAAACAGAAACGAAATTATATTTGAAGAAACAAGAAACCCAGTTAGTAGGGTTCTATTGCAATCATTATTGCGATAAACAAAGTTGTATTCATGACATCAAAAATGAGATGAAAGGCGTGCTTGTCGTGAACCAGAGAAGTTTGCATTACAAACACAAAAAAATAAAATTAGATTTTACAACAACTTGGTCATGGGAAAGCAATTGTTATTTTGATTGCTCGAAAAAAGAAAAAGAAAAAAATTGGTGGCGTACTGAATGTTTTATTGATCACCTCGCCAAAAGCCGTTGATTGTAACATATTGCCAATCCTGGTACAATAGTTTGTACCAGCTGTTTTGACTAAAATACCCTTTGATCAGGGAACCACTTGAATAGTGAATGAAAAAGTTGAAATAGGTAGCAATCGAAAGAGGATGTCGAGACATATTTTTGACGCAAAATTTTTTCGCCCGTTACAGAGATAATAAAGTCTCTCAAAATAATTAAAAAATACCCTCCAAATTAAAAAATTTGATAACTTTTCTTCACGCTTTTGGCACACTTTAAGATCTCATTTTTCAATCATCGAGTCACGAGAGCAAATAACTTATGCTTCTAGAAGCTTGTTTTATAATGTTCTTTCACTTGCTACTTTTTGATTTATTGATTTATGTTGAATATTTATCACAAGGATAATTTCGCACTTCTTCTTCTGCAAAAACTTCGAGATTGCACTTCGTAGACATGCTTTCAACAACACATACGGAGGCCGCCATTGCTAAAAGCAAGAAGGCTAGCTAAAAGCTTCACAATTTGAAGACGAGCTCCTATTGGCTGTTCCAAAGCGTACGCGAGCAGCGGCAGAAAAGTTGAAATTTTTCTACTCTCGATTCTGCCGCGATTCTGATCAGCAGAAAGGAAAAAAAATTTGATTTTTCAGTTTCTGTTTTCTATTTCCGCTCATACGTGGAGTCCGAGCTTAAATGCCTTAAATGTAATCACACAGTTCTCTCTTTACTAAATTATTCGATTTTCGCGTAAGGATTATTTTGTATGCTTGGTCGCTGATACAACAGATCCCAATATTCCGTTTGTTTTTTTGCATTCTAAATGAGAAATTTAATTTTACACAGGGAAGCCTAAGCGCTGCTTCACCTAAAGCAGTGGTTTCCAACCTTTGTGTGTGTCGCGATCCCAAATGGGGTCGCGAAGCAGTTCTTATGAGATCGCGACATTATCCTCCGGTTTAAAAAATATGTTATTACCAGGGAGTAAAAGGAAGGAGATGCATCTCCATGATACCGGTTTGGCAACAAAATTTCACTTCCGCCAGGGAGCGCTGCTGCAACCTTAATTTGTTTACATCCCGTAGTCTAGCGTTTTAAAGGGCATTTAAATAAGGGAATTTCCCAAATATTAGGAAATTTAAAGCTGTTTTTGCTATGAAAGCTGTTTAGAGAAGCATATAACACTCTGCTTCATCCTACGTTTATAATATATTTTGCATTCGAAGCGTTAATTTTTGCGTTTGAAGCAATTCTTTTAAAACCTAATTTGATCTGCTGTCACTTAGGTGAAGAGCTTGATGATTTATAAATTTCTCCATTGCATAGGTGCCCAAAGGGGGGGGGGATTATGGCGCAAGTTGCGCCATCAAAAAAAAAATTGGGGGGGGGGGAGGGTGAAAACTAATTTATTTATTTTTTTGAATTATTTAATAATTATTTTTTAATTTAAATTATTTACTGTTTTTTAAATAAAAATTATTCCTTAATTTATTTTTTTAATTTAAGTTATTTCTTTGTTATTATTTTTTATTTGTTTATTTTGTGTGTGTGCTTGGAAGGAAGAGAAAAAAAGCGATTCTATTCTGCGCAAAATTAATACTTTTAAAAAATTAATAATATATAAAAAATAATAGTTATAATTTAAAAAACAAATAAATAATGCTTCAAAAATAAATAATTCAAAGAAATACATTAATAAAAAAGAGGCAAAAATAAAAAGCACAAACGGGTTGGTTATTACTGGTTTCCATCACTTTTAGTTGATTTATTAAAGGTAGTACAGATAAAGCATTTTTTATGAAAGAAAAAAATCGGAAAGTTTACAAGGGGAAGCAAAAATAAATATGACATTGATATTTTAAATTTACAATAGAAATAATGACATGTATGCAAGTAATTCAAGTAATATTTTCAGTTGTCATTGAATGCACATGAGAACTGAAATGAAATATGAGAAAGTAAATAACTTCAAAATCATAATGTTTAACATTTCTCTTTCGTGGGGATAATCGCGCCCCATATCTGACCTCTCAATTACCACGCATCCGCTGCCCGAAAAGCGCCGGCTACCTTCCGTCGGTCTCCCCGCTGACCCCGCTGAAAACTCGGGGTCCTCGGCGAAATTCTCCTTCCCCTTCTCCGTCAGCACAAGCGACAGAGTCGAGAGATCATAAGTCAATCGGCTTCAGCGCCATCTCTCGGCAGTGGAAAAATCGGGACACATTTTCACCCGCGTTGCCAAAGGAGATGAGGCTCCTTTCTTTTAGCCTCCTTGGTTATTACATAGCATAAAATCAACCATGTTTACAAATGTAGCATACCTAATCACAAACTAGTCCTTTTAAAACGATCCATAATGGATAATTGTCTCTCTCCGAACTCTAGTTCATGTGGAAAAAATGCCTTCCGTGAGCAATAAAAGCGAAAGGTTAAAGAGGAAAGTGAAGAAACATGCTCATTTTTTAAGAAAATAAATTAAATTGTTTACATTTTTTGAAAAATTCGGCACATAAGTGAAATATTTATCTCTAGAGCGACGCATAAACGAATGAAATTATCATTATTGTAACATGGAATGTGCTGGGACCACTGAAAATCGTCGCATAAGTGAAAAAGGCGCATAAATGAGGCGGTGTATAAGTGAGAGTTCACTGTATTTGATTCAGATGAAACTTTTTCAAACATATTTTACAAATATTACCCACGGACAAATAACCATAAAACATTCTATTTAGGTGAAACATGGGACTAGGAAACACCTAGCGACCCTAAATCAATTTCGATAAACAGTGCAGATACGACTTCATTTGTTGTTCTCTTTCAATTATCAAGAGTTCAGAGGTGTCAGTTGCGAAAAATAGTTTCGATTCAAGATAATTTTTCTTTCTGAGTAGGAGGATATTTTAAAAAATGATTTGGAAATATTAAAAAATATTTGATTTTTCATAAAAACTCTGTAATTTTAATGTTTGGCACTTTATAATTGAGCAAATACTGATCACGAGCTGAGCCCTTATAGAATTTTCAAAAACCCAGCAAGAAATAATGTGCTGAAAAGCTTTTAAAAATCAGCAGCAAATTTAACCATATTTGGAACAAACTTAAAAAAAAAATCTGCAGAATATTCAGAGAACTAAAAAAACCAAATATTTCCAAATATTTTATCAGGTGTGCCCCGATAAGATAACACTCTGTAGCCTCCTAAAAACATTTCTTATTCGGCAAATTTGCACTGATTTGGATTCGGTAGAAATTATAGTTTCATTTGGTAAGTTGAGAATTTTTCTCCTCCCAAAAAACTATGTTCGGGGCAGGGACGTCATTTCAAGTTTTTCCAGGAGGGGGGGCGGCAAAGGGTCTAAATGCAATGCAATTTCATCGGAAAACATTAAAAACCACGCCCACTTGTACGTAAATACATTGATTTCTCAAAGCCAGGGGGGGATTGACCGCCCCCCCCTGCCCCCCAAAATGACGGGCCTGGTTCGGGGGCTCCACTGTCTCCTATCAACAATTTCAAAATCTTTAAATGCTTAAAAAAACTGTCTAATGTAGAGAAAATTACAACGTTAACAAGGCACAAATAAGCAGGCATTTTCTCTACATCTATAGCACAAAGGTATTTATAAACTTTGTCTAATGTAGTTAGTTTTTTTTTTCTTATGTCTCCGTTGATATTATAGTTTCTGACGATCCGTTTATTTTAATAAGCAAATGTTGCAAAAGCCAAAAATGTTGTGTTGCGTTGAAGTAGATACATTTAAATGACACGCTTAAATATTCCTACATTCATACTTTTCAAGATTCCAAGTTACAAAAAGAATGACGTTTGTTGAATAGTTTTATACATTTTCTTGTCTTAAACAAAAATTTATTTTAGGTATTCGAACCAAAATGCCGCCCCTAAGATTTACCGCCCCGGACAGCGGTCCGGAATGTCCGCCGCTAGGGCCGCCCTTGACTACAATGATAAAGAGAAAACAAAAATTGTAGTCTACCTAATTACAAACCTGATTACAAACTTACCCTTTAAAACAATGCATAATAGATAATTCTGTACCTCAGAACCAGACTAACGCAAGTCCATTTTCGTCATTTTTCGGTAGAGGGGAAAAACGATTTTCGAATACATCGTTTTTCCCCTCTACTGAAAAATGACGAAAATGGACTTACGTTAGTCTGGTTCTGAGGTACAGAATTGTCCCCTACGAACTCTTGTTCATGCGGAAAAAATGCCTTCCGTGAGCAATAAAGGCGAATGATTAAAGAAGAAAGCGAAGAAAAATGCTTTTTTTTTAAAGAAAATAAATACATTTTTACATTTTAGGGAAAATTCGACGCATAAGTGAAATGTTTATCTTTAAAGCGACGCATAAACGAATGATATTATCATTACTTTGCTATGGAATGTGCTGGGACCATTCAAAATCGTCGTACAAGTGAAAAAGGCGCATAAATGAGGCGGTGTATAAGTGAGAGTTTACTGTAATGGTATTAAATATATTATTTTTATCTTTGCAAGGAACGTAAATTTTATCTTTTTATTCAGAGTCATATACACAAACAACAGAAACACTTGCAATATATCAACATGAAATATAGTTTAGCCTTTAGTCTTAATAATAGTATTAAATATATTACTTTTATATTTGTAAAGAACATGAATTTTATCTTTTATTCAGAGTTACATACACAAACAACTTAAACACTTATAATGCATCAACATGTAATATAGTTTAGATTTTAGTATTAATAATATTATTAAATATATTTCCTTTATTTTTGTGAAGAACATGAATTTTAGTTTTTATTTAGAGTTTACATACATTCATACCAACAAACACACAAACAAACCCACACGTAAAATAATTAAAGCGTATTAAAAAAACTGTTCCTCCTCCCGATTATACTGCACAAGATATACCAAGTCTTGTTTCTTCACACAACTTAAAAAAAAAAAAAAACTTCGCAAGAAATGACTTATTTTGTGCAATAAAAATATCTTACTCACAAGATAAAGCCCATAGCTCCAGACGCCTGATACCATTGATCAGCTGCAACCCTTGTTTCAGACACAACGACGAAGCATTCACTTTTCCAGTCAGTTCCACCACAAACGGATAGATGTGGTCCACGGCAGAAGTCACAGCCCCTTTCAAGACCTCGTCCATCGCAATCCATTTTTCATAGATTACGGAATCGTTTGCAGCACCGATGCTTGTTAACTCATCCCCGCTAGTCACCTTCAATAAAGCGAATATAAACAAGCACGCCAAATTCATACTTAAAAATATAAAGTGTCTATGCACACAGCTGGTGTAAGAAGCAGATTCTATTTGGGTAGGATTTAATTCAAGCTTTGAATACTTTCCCTTTAGAACGAGATCAGAAGAGGAAGAAAACTGAATTTCAGGGAGCTATTAGTTTGAAAAATGGAAATTGAAAAGCAGCGTAAGTAAAGCTCTAGTAATCCAAACACCCTTTTTCCTTTTAGGAAAATAATAAAACTTTCAACGAAACTATTCTGCCATGAACAATTTGGCATGATACGCTTAGACACTTCTTTTTAATTGGGGGATACTAAAAGCGTTTCGAAAAAAATTTCCTTAATGTATTTCAGGTAAAGGTTTTACATGGAATAAAAAAAGTGTAGAGTATCATGAACGTAAGATCGGAACAATCAATAGCAATAAATAAAAAAGGTTCTACAGAGCTCTGTAATCATAATTGTTGTCAGTGAATATAAGAATGCAATTTTACAGTGAAAATATTCGATTGTTCTTCTGTTTTATATAGAAGTTTGGTAAGACCTCATTTGGAGAATGCTGTTCAATTTTGGTCTCCTTATTTGAAGAAAGATATTAGTTTATTGGAAGGGGCACAAAGGAGGGTTACAAGGTTAGTAAATGGATTTTCTAATTTAGACTATGACAGTGGACTTAGAATGCTTAATATGCATATAGTCTTGAGCAAAAGGAGAATCAGAAGGGACATGATTTAATTGTTTAAGATTATCAAAATGTTACATGGTTAGATTTTAGCACGGAAAGCAGGACAAGGGGACATTGTTTCAAGCTATTCAAAACTCAAGCTAACCAGGAAATAAGGAAGAATTCCTAATTTAGCAAGGAATTGGTAACTTAGAACAGTTTACCGGAAGAGGCGGTAAGGAGCAATGGAGTAGATAGCTTTAAGAGGGACCATTGATCTTCATTGTTAACTATAAGTTGACCAGGACTAGCCTAGCTAGGTCCAAAGTCTGTTGCTAGTCTTTGCAATTGTATCTGTATTTGGTATTCTGAAGAGGAAAAGTATTTTAAAATGTCACGGACCATTGCTTCCTTGAAAATCAAGGATTTTTCAAGGATTCTTCCTTGAAAATCAAGTATATTTGCGAAAAGTTTTAATTTACTGCATGTTGCATGAGTGCAGCCTTCTGACTGTTGCGAAAAATACATCAGTGGATTTAATTCTGCACACTTGTCAATTTTTTAAAGATTTGCATTAGATTTTTAGACATTAATTTTTTTTTATCTGACTTAAATCATTTGTTTATAACTTTTCTAATATGTATGTATTGATTTCACATGTAAATGTTATATATTTTTATTTTTACTCGTTAAGCATTAGCCAATGTTACAATAAGAATAATATAATTCAATTTCACTACATTTATTTAACATTTAGTAGTAAATATTGAATGAAATATAGAGTCAATATTTGCAGGAAAAACATTACTTTTTCATCAGATTTCGTTGCTAATTCTTATTATCTCAATAAATCAAAATTCATTTGAAAATGGTTTTTGTTTATAATTATTGCATTAGAAAAAATAAAATAAAATAAAGGTAATATTCACATGATATGAATACACACATATTAGAGAAGATATAAATAAATAATTTAAGTGAAAGAAACAAATGTTAAAAGATGAAATCCTTAAAAAATTGAAAAGTGTCCAGAATTTGCATACGGTTAGCTTTCAGTTTCAAAGAAGACTCAAACAATCAATTTTTTCGGGGTATTTTTTCAGGACTGAATAAAAAGGAAAGGTCTAGGGAAGTTTTTTGCTTATTTTATTGCCTGTCTGAACATGGGGGGGAAAAAATTTTAGAGAAAAATATTCGTGCAACCGCTGTTTTTCAATCGTCGAGACATATGCAACTCGTCTTTTTCATCTGAAAAAAAAAACAAGCACCATTTTAATTTTCATACATATTTCTTCTTTATAAACAAAAAAGAACTAAGAAAATTTTGAAATTTGAATTCTTTTCTCAGGTTTGAAAAAATGTCGTCTGAGCTTGTTTAAAAAACTGCTGAGCAGGAGTGCCCATAGGGGGGGGGGGATTATGGCGCAAGTTGCGCCATCAAAATTTTTTGGGGGGATTTTTTAAACTAATTTATTTATTTATTTAAATTATTTATCAATTTTTTTTTTGAATTATTTGCTGATTTTTTTAAATTTAAATTATTCATTAATTAATTTTTTTAATTTAAATTATTCGTTACTTTATTTTTTTTAATTTCTTTTATTTCATTATTATTATTTCTTTATTTATTTTGTGTGTGTGTGTGTGTGTGTGTGTGCTTGAAATGTCTGGAAGGGAAAAAAACGATTCTATTCTGCGCAAAATTAGTATTTTAAAAAAATTAAATAATGTGTAAAAAATAATAATACAGTCGACGCTCGATATAAAGACCATCTCCGTTCCAAAGAAATAGGTCTTTATAACGGGTGGTCGCTATAAGAATATTTGTGTTTCGGGAATCAAGTTGGGGCTTTTCCCACAGGGGTCAATCCATGTCAAATCAAATCCCCATGTCCTCGGATTTTGATAAAACTTGGTGTATTTAATATTTTTATGGTGGTAAGTAACCATATGAATTCTTTTGCCCATATGTGATCTGGTTTTTGTTTTACAGGCCGTCAAACTTTTCAAAAAATCGCATTTTCTGTCAACCGCTAAGCCTAATCGGCATGTATACGTATCTCTTCAGTAAATTGTGACGGGTGCAGAAATCTTTCAATATTTCCAAAAATTCTCAGATATGTTGCTGAAAGTATGAGGATTTAATAAAAAAATACTTGAAATTTATATAATATAATTTTGTTTGAATAAAATTTGAATAAACTACGACAAGCATTTTTTTCTTGTGCAAAACATGAGGTTACTTAAGTGGCATTTCACGAAAAGGCGGAGGTCCTATTCAATAATGGAAGCATTCGAAATGAGCCTGAAGGTGTGTTCTATCATTGCCAAGAATAAAATTAGTGGTTTTTTTTGTTTTCTTGTTGCTGTTGCACAATATACACATTTCAGTATCAAAATTTTTGAAAAAAAGTTCTAGTCATTTTCCTAACCTAAATTTCACTGAAAAGCAAACATACCTTTATTTTTATGTGTATTTACAGCCCTATTATGCTACTTAAAAATCATCTTAATCCCTTATTAAGCAGAAAGGAAAGTGAGAAATAATTTGTGACTCCCAAATTCAGTTGTCAAGTTCAGCAAAATATCAGATGCAGAAAAAGATGTGCAAAACATGAATTCACTTTAGTAGCTTTTTATGAAGAGGCGGAGGTCATATTCAATATTAGAAGCATTCTAAATAAACCTAAAGGTGTGTTCTATCATTGCAAAGAATGAAATTAGTGGTTTTTTTTTTTCGTTTTCTTGTTGCTTTTGCACAATATTTACATTTCAGGACCAACAGTTTTGAAAAAAGTTCTAGTCATTTCCTAACTTAATTTTCAATATTTTTTGTGTAAAAGAAGCATAGCTCATGCTTTTGTAGCATAAAAACGTATTATATTTATTTTTAATGATTTATAATTGTATTGAATGTGCGAAGAAGAGATAGGATAGCACAATCTTTGAAGAAAAAATAACAATGAAAAATATGAGTTTCCGAATATTATCGTATTGTTTGTCTTTGAAGTGTTTGTGTGATCCTGTTTTTACCAAATTTAAGGAATATACTGTTTGATATTTTAACGCTCGACCTTCCTTGCATTTCCGACGTCGGACAGTACTTGTTGAAGTCACGTTATCATGAAATATTCGGAATACTTATTTTGTACATATTCAATCTCCTTTTGCAGAGAATAGTAACATCTTCCAGAATCTTATGTTACAGACCGTTTGACGTAGATATTTCATCTAACATCTTACCATTTCTTGATTATAGTAAAGATAATAGTCCTTTCTTAGGTAAAAGATAGTCTTGCTTCAAGTCCAGCATAGTCACTTACTTGAAAATTTTCAATTTTTTTCTTTTAAACTCCAATAGCAAGTGTCGAAAGCTGTATTTGCTCTTAACTGGATGCTGAAATTTCTAGTTTATTTTTATTGAATTATGACTGTCCGGGGCTCTAGCTTTTTAATTATCTCCTATTATTATTTATCAGCGCAAACCAACCTTCCTGATAAGCGAATCCAGTGAAAAACAAACAAACCAAAACAGAAAACCCACTCGCATTCTTTATCCCTCTTATCACTATGACCCATATTTTGCTAAAATAAGAAGAGACCTGATGCATGCGCAAATGCAAGGAAGGTTGAGCGTTAAAATATCAAACAGTATATTCCTTAAATTTGCTGAAAACAGGATCACACAAACACTTCAAAGACAAACAATCCGATAATATTCAGAAACTCACATTTTTAATTATTGTTTTTACTTTAAAGATTGTGCTATCCTATCTCTTCTTCGCACATTCAATACAATTATAATTCATTAAAACTAAATATAATACGTTTTTATGCTACAAAAGCATGCACAATGCTTCTTTTACGCCAAAAATATTGAAAATTAAGTTAGGAAAATTACTAGAACTTTTTTCAAAAATGTTGGTACTGAAATGTGTATATTGTGCAATAGCAACAAGAAAACGAAAAAAAACCACTAATTTTATTCTTTGCAATGATAGAACACACCTTTAGGTTTATTTCGAATGCTTCTATTATTGAATATGACCTCCGCCTCTTCATAAAAAGCTACTAAAGTAAACTCATGTTTTGCACATCTTTTTTCTGCATCTGATATTTTGCTGAACTTAACAACTGAATTTGGGAGTCATAAATTATTTCTAACTTTTCTTTCTGCTTAATAAAGGATTAAGATGATTTTTAAGTAGCATAATAGGGCTGTAAATACACATAAAAATAAAGGTATGTTTGCTTTTCAGTGAAATTTAGGTTAGGAAAGTGACTAGAACTTTTTTTCAAAAATTTTGATACTGAAATGTGTATATTGTGCAACAGCAACAAGAAAACAAAAAAAACCACTAATTTTATTCTTGGCAATGATAGAAAACACCTTCAGGCTCATTTAGAATGCTTCCATTATTGAATAAGACCTCCGCCTTTTCGTGAAATGCCACTTAAGTAACCTCATGTTTTGCACAAGAAAAAAAATGCTTGTCGTAGTTTATTCAAATTTTATTCAAACACAATTATATTATATAAATTTCAAGTATTTTTTTATTAAATCCTCATACTTTCAGCAACATATCTGAGAATTTTTGGAAATATTGAAAGATTTCTGCACCCGTCACAATTTACTGAAGACAGGGAGTAAAAGGAAGGAGATGGATCTCCATGATACCGGTTTGGCAACAAAATTTCACTTCCGCCAGGGAGCGCTGCTGCAACCTTAATTTGTTTACATCCCGTAGTCTAGCATTTTAAAGGGCATTTAAATAAGGGAATTTCCTAAATATTAGGAAATTTAAAGCTGTTTTTGCTATGAAAGCTGTTTAGAGAAGCATAGAACACTTTACTTCATCCTACGTTTATAATATATTTTGCATTCGAAGCGTTAATTTTTGCTTTTGAAGCAATTCTTTTAAAACCTAATTTGATCTGCTGTCACTTAGGTGAAGAGCTTAATGATTTATAAATTTCCCCATTGCATAGGTGCCTATGGGGGGGGGGGCTATTATGGCGCAAGTTGCGCCATTAAAAAAAATTTTTTTTTGGGGGGGGGGCGGGAAAAACTAATTTATTTATTTTTTGAATTATTTATTAATTATTTTTTTTAATTTAAATTATTTACTGTTTTTTTAAATATTCCTTAATTTATTTTTTTTAAATTTAAATTATTTCTTTGTTATTATTTTTTATTTGTTTTTTTTTTTTTTTTTGTGTGTGTGCTTGGAATGTCTGGAAGAGAAAAAAAGCGATTCTATTTTGCGCAAAATTAATACTTTAAAAAAATTAGTAATTTTGTAAAAAATAATAGTTATAATTTAAAAAACAAACAAATAATGTTTCAAAAAATAAATAAATATTATTTAAAGAAATAAATAAGTAATATTAAAAATAAATAAATAAAATAAAATACATTAATAAAAAAAGAGGCAAAAATAAAAAGCACAAAAGGGAAATGAAATATGAGAAAGTAAATAACTTTAAAATCATAATGTTTAACATTTCTCTTTCGTGGGGATAATTGTGCCCCATATCTGACCTCTCAATTACCACGCATCCGCTACCCGAAAAGCGCCGGCTACCTTCCGTCGGTCTCCCCGCTGACCCCGCCGAAAGCTCGGGGTCCTCGGCGAAATTCTCCTTCCCCTTCTCCGTCAGCACAAGCGACAGAGTCGAGAGATCATAAGTCAATCGGCTTCAGCGCCATCTCTCGGCAGTGGAAAAATCGGGACACATTTTCACCCGCGTTGCCAAAGGAGATGAGGCTCCTTTCTTTTAGCCTCCTTGACTGAAGAGATACGTATACATGCAGATTAGGCTTAGCGGTTGACAGAAAATGCGATTTTTTGAAAAGTTTGACGGCCTGTAAAACAAAAACCAGATCACATATGTGCAAAAGAATTCATATGGTTACTTACCACCATAAAAATATTAAATACACCAAGTTTTATCAAAATCCGAGGACATGGGTTACATGACCCACAGGTCTTTATAATGGCATGGTCTTTATAACGTGTGGTCATTATAACGAGCGTCGACTGTAGTTATAATTTTTAAAGTTTTTTTTCAAGGGGGGGGGATTTGCGCCATTGAGCTTGGGGGGGGGGGCACCCCTGCTGCTAAGGATACCTCTTGCTTTTTTTTCCGGGAATTGTTTTAGTTCAGAAGGAAGAAAAATGCATGAAAATTAAAATGGTGTTGCTTGTTTTTTTATTTTTTGCTTCAGATAAAAATGACGAGCTCCATCTGTCCCGCCGATTGGAAACAGCAGTTGCATGAATGTGCATTAAAATCGATTGCATGCGAATATTTTTTCTGAAAAAAATGTTTTTCCCCATGTTCAGCCATGTAATAAAATAACCTAGAAAGTTCGCTCGACCTTTTCTTTATCCGAAAAGAAATCTTCAAAAAATCGATTTTTTTTTTTGAGTCGTCTAAAAGCAGTATCCCCCTTAAGTGTATAGCCTTCAGGGCATTAACTAAGCGTTCTGTGTTGGTTTTTTAAGATTATCTAGGCTTGGGCAGGAATTCAAGTGAAACACCATTGCAATCGCTTCGAATTGCAATCGCTACTGGAAGTGAATTGCATTATCATCAACTTAACTTGGCACTGACGTCACTACGAGCGGAGCCAATAAGAGCTCACAAGCAGTCAGCCATTCCTCTTATTCGCCAAGTAGGCTATGACGTTTTATCTAGCTCGTTTTTCATAGGCAAACGTCACGATGTTTTTATCAAGAAACGTTCTAATGTAATTCATTTCCAGTAGCGATTGCAGTT
>JAXGGA010019320.1:0-20302 GCA_038373865.1 Uloborus plumipes
TTTAGGGAGAATGTTTATAGAACAACAAGATAGTTTTACATCTAATCGAGCTAATTTATAACCTCTCCAAAACCAGGAGCTAGATCCGACGTTATTGTTTCTGCTAACTTCAAAAAGACGGTTCGCTTTCTTGGGCGGATGTCTATGAGACCAAATTATGACTCTGCAGTATAAATAACCTTACTGAAGCACAAAAATTGGTAAATTATTGCAATTATTTTCAGCTATTTGCTTCATTGGCATAGCTATTAAAGTTTATGTGGTTTGAATGGGAGGTGCATCACAGTATTTTTATCAATACCGGAACGTTAAATTTATTGTTATGACTTACTTCCGCTGGGGGACATCTATGCTTATGGTCCCCACATGAGGGAGGGGGAGTAGGGAGTGCAACAGCAATGGGGCCCTGGCGGAAAAGGGGCCCGGAAGCGAGAACTTTTTTATATTGTGACATTTCTAAGCCTGACAAGATTGAAGGGTCCTCGTGGCCAGAGGCGAATCCAGAAATTTTTTAAGGGAGGTCAAGTTTTAGTGCCCTAGAGTTATCTTACCTTGTCAGTAAGTGGAAGGAAAACGAAGCATGCAAAATTTAAAGCTTCTTTAAAATATGATACGATATTTCAAAGCAAGTAATATTTTTATAATATTCTGTTAAATTAACCATTTATTTATTTTAGTACAAATTTACTATCAGGAAAAATACAAATTTGCAATTAATAATTTGTCATAATATGTAATCAATGCTGGAATCATGAAATTTTTAAAAATAAAATTCCCAAATCAAAGTCTTTACAAAAATCTAACGCTTTTAATACATCATGTGTGGACACAATTTTTGTTTCAATAAGAGTAAGATTGATAATGGTTGTGCAATTGATAAAATGTGTTTCTCATCACTCTTCTTAACTTAAGTCAAAGCTCGGGTATAGGTTCACTAGTATTTTTTCTTTTTTCAATCCAAAACGTTAGATTTATTGTTATCGTTAGACATCAAGCATATTGATCACTTCCGCTATCTTGCAACAATGCGATAATATTATAAAAAATGATTGATGAAGAATTAAAGAATTCTTGGTGTAAAAATGAAAAATTAGGCAAATTTATTAAAACATTAATGGGAAAGAATCGAAAAAAAAAAAAAAAACTTCTGTGAAGTGATGTCGGAAAGGCGCTGCGTTCGAACACTAAGTTTAACTGCCGCACCTGTGACAGCAATTACAAAACTATTTATTACGACCTTTTTAACCAATTACAATACCTTTATCTTTCATTTATAACGGTTATTAACTCCCGTATACCCATATCATTAACAAATAAATCAATTAAAAAATACAATGCCCCCAAAGGTAAAATACTCTCTTTAACAACGAACCAATTCATAAATGGAGATAAAAAAAAAGATTCATAAATTAAACCGAATCGTTTATTCCTTTTTAAAAACGAAATCCTCGCTTTGAAAGCAAAGAAACAATCAACCGATATTCGGGCGTGTGCTCTGGACTGTGACCTTAAAAATAGCCAAGAAAGCATTAAAAGCAATTTTCAGGTATTTCTGAATGTTTGCTGCGACCTTGGGAATGATTTATAATTATTGCCTACACATAACTTTTTTTTTTCTTCTATTGAAGAGAGTCAAGTTTCCGTTGGTGCGGTACTATGAACTGTGGCCATCTGATAAACAAACGATGGTTATGTGTTGTGAGATGGTAAACGTGCTGTTAGGAAATTTATTTGCATTTCTTCTGTCTGGAGAAGTTGTAAACAAGAGGGAAATTTCGAAGAAATTCTAGAAGAGGTACGACTTGAATCAACGGTTCTTAACCACTTAAGGGGCAAATCATCAAAAATATTTTCTACGATGTGTTGGGTTTGAAGCTGATTCGTGAGTAATGTTTTAAATTGCTTTGTTTTGGTTTGGCAACAAAAAAAAGTTAACTCCAAAGGAAAGTCTTAAGAATTGTAATTATAGCATGAGTGAAAAAAAATGTTAGTTGGCTTTATTTCTCGGAACTGCTTTAATATTTTTAAAAATATCTATTATATCTATATCTGCTATTTTTTTAAAAATATCTAATTTAAAGAACATGAAATAGGTAATATTTCCAGTCATATCAAACACCATGCCATCTTCACCACTTAGAACAAAATTATTTGACTACCTCTTCAGAAACTGCGTATTCCATAGCTGTTTCCGAGTTGTTAATAGTTCGAGCTATGGGAAGTCTCAACTGTATGGAACCCAATAAAAGCTTCTGGATTATGAAATATTAAAGTTATAAGGCTTCTTTTCTTCTTGTGAGTTCATTGAGTATTGGAGTCATAATTATAAATTAGTCAACTATCGATAGCTCGAAGTTCCAAGATATCGGCAAAAACCTCCGAGTTGTTAATAGTTCGAGCTATGGGAAGTCTCTCAACAGTATGGAACCCAATAAAACCTTCTGGATTATGAAATATTAAAGTTATAAGGCTTCTTTTCTTCTTGTGAGTTCACTGTCTATTATTGGATGCTATTTTTTATCTACACGAACTGATACAGTGAATATTTACAGCGAACACTGAAAATATTTAGGTGTTGTTAAAAAAAATAATTAGGTTAAAAAATAAAACTTTTGATCATCAATTTACATTGCTAGTTCACACATGAACACGAAATATATTTATAATTTTAAAAGTAAAACGATGTACTGTCTCATTTAACACTACATTTTCTAAACTATACTTACCGACTTTGGTTTCATAAGTTTCCCATTCTTCAACAACAACGTTTAACTGAAAGAAAAACATGTACCTTAGTAATCTTTAAATACAATCTCGTTTATTTACTGCTAAATAAATATGCAATAGGACCTCATAAATTGTACAATTTCTTGTACAGTTTACAAAAAAAAAAGAAAGAAAATTGCTACAGAGCAATTCCATTTTGAAAAAAAGCATCAATTGCTGCCAGGGGTGCCCACAGGGAGGATTATGACGCAAGTTGCGCCATCAAAATTTTTTGGGGGGGGGGATTTTTTAAAACTAATTTATGTATTTATTTAAATTATTTATTAATTTATTTTTTAAATTAAATTATTTACTGATTTTTATAATGTTAGTTATTTATTAATGTATTTGTTTAATATAAATTATTTCTTGATAATTATTATTATTATTTTTTTTTGTGTGTGTGTGTGCTTGGAATGTCTAGAAGGGAAAAAAAGCGATTCTATTTTGCGCATAATTAGTACTTTAAAAAATTAATAATATATACAAAAAATAATAGTTATAATTAAAAAAAAATCAATAAAAATATTCAAAAAATAAGTAAATTATATTAAAAAAATAAATAATATTAAAAAATAAATCATGTTTAAAAAAATAAATAAGAGGGATACAAATAAAAAGCACAAGGGGTTGTGAAAAATTTTGGGGGAATTTGCGCCATTGAGCTTGGGGGGATGGGCAGGCACTCCTGATTGCTGCACAAAACAGCCTGCAGACTCCAAATAAGTTAGGTCCTTGTTTCGTTGCCAGGAGTTTTGAAGAACATGGACTCTACTCCCATTAAATACAGTTACATTTTGAAGCTTTCCAGAAACAGTATTTATACAACGGTATTTGTGCTCTGTATCTTACGGAAGTATCTTACGAGATACGTCTGTTACGGAGAAAATAACATTATTTTAATATTTGCTGTGAACATTTCTAAAATTTGACTACATTATATGGTAGTAGAGACCTTTTTCTTCATAAAGTTCGTGAAATAAAACACGCATTTAACATGTTTCTAGTCTTTACAAGCTGTTTGGTGAAAAACTGATACGTCCGTTACCGTGAACTTGCCCTACAGTAAAACGCACCACATAGCAAATAAATTTTGTGCATTCTGGAAAATACAAACAAAATAAAAAAATACTTGAAATATTACCTTGTGTCTCATGTAAATAATTTTACAACAGCTCGATTTGTACACTAAAAATTATAAAAAAATAATTAATTAGAGCTACATATCGTAATTGAATTCGGCGTCCTAAACCTAAGTGATAAATAAACAGCATGCAGGTAAAAAACTATTTTTAGAAATTATGTTCCTCAGTTGGTAAAAACGCTTTTAACTAACACACACAACTCCCATGGTTCTTTGTTCTACCTAAAGAACGCCACAGTTTCGGATGATGTGGTTAAAACATTATTTAAGTAATAAGCAAAACGCGTGATCGTGTGAACATTTTCCACATGCTGATTTCAAATGTTTTGGTCTACCATTTAAAAAAACTTCCAGATCAGAGCCCCGAATCCCCGCACCCTTTCCCTTAATATCAAAGATCATGTAAAATTGCCTTTTTTGAACTTTAAAAATTAATAACTGCTGGAGCAGAGTGCCCCAAGGGAGGGGCGATCGCCCCCATCGCCCCTCCGTTGTATCCGCGCTTGGCTTGGACAGTACATTGGTCTGGCTCTAAGCTACAGCTCTAGTCCCTAGAAATTATTAATTTAATCCGCAAACGGTCGTAAATCCATCACAAATGTGAAAAATTACATAAAACTGAAAATAAATAAATGAAAAAACTGATCAGGCCAGTAATTTGGAACTTTTCCGGAGGAGGGAGGGGAGGCAAAAGGTACTCAATGTAAATTTAACCAACAAACAGTAAAAACGACGCCCATTTACCTGTGAATACATTGATTATGATGGGCACTAGAGCTGCGCCGATGTAAACTTCCATGGAAATTAAGAATTGGTTGTGACCTTTTTTTTTTGAAAAGGGGATTTTTTTTTTTTTTTAGAAAAGCAGAACCAGAATTGCGTCCTGGTACGTTCCGGCATCAAATCATCCCTGCCTAGTGCTGCCTTTCTTTAAGCCTGGATTCATAAATCTAAATTTGAAATGCTATAAGCTAGCCCAGTAGCCCTTTTCTGAAACTTGTCCAATGACAATGATTTTCTCAATGTAACGAGGTCAAAACTGAACAGCAAACTCCACAAACGAGGTCTTACCAAACCTGCCAATCCTTACCAAACCTAACAATCCTGCATAAAAGAATTTGGTAAATTTCAAAATAAACGTTTAATGCTTTTTTATGCTTGCCGCTTCCTCTTGCAGTAATTTAAAATGCTAAAAGATAGCAGGATGTATAAAAGAAAACCAGGATTATAAAACACGAACAATCTCACCAAAGATCCAATAATCTATATTCGTAACTGGGCCAGATGCAGTGTCAAAACATCAACAAAATCGCCGCATTTCTTATACACCCACAAGATTTTACGGAGTCGCAAATAGTGAACCATCAAAAGCCTGATGGGGCGTCTGCCATGTTTCTTATGCAAATGTAAGATCAGAGCAAGGTCAAGGATTTTAAAATCGTAGCCCGCCTATGTACACTTTTGCACGTGCTTGGGCGGCGCTGGTTTCCATCCGTTTTTTTTTTTTTCTTTTTTTTACTTTTTGCAAGTGCTAAAGCTGCCGCATTGTTTTCAGATCATACCATCTCTTAAAAGGGCGTTAAAATTCTTTTTGAAGGTCAAATAATGCGTTAAGGCAAAAATGAATTTTTAATTTTCTCGTGTACTTTTTTATGACATTATCGCGCTTTTGTGAAATGATCTCGTTTGCTATAGTGCTGCCATCTGATGGGTAGTGTACGTAAAGAAGATGGAGCAAGAAACGACTTTGTGGTTTGTTTTAGTTTTCAAAACTATACAATTAATATTTAAAAACTCGTTCAATATTTTATACAGATTGTAAAATTTGTAAACTACGATTTGTTAGCTGCTACAAGGCTTTCTGATTAAAACTATCCCAATTTTTGCTTCTCAATTTTAACTTTGTTTAGTTTTGAGGGCTAATTTTTTTCATTTTTAGGATATTATCGCATTTTTATAAAACAGTCTCATTTGTTAGAGTGATGCTATGTAACGTAAATAAAGCACAATTACACCAACGAAAAGTTAGTGGAAATGGAACATTTCAAAGTACAAAAATACTGTCAAGAAAATCATTTACTAAATGGCATTTTAACACAGGATTTTATTCTATCACTTCAAGGATTATTTATCAACTATTTAACAGTATTCAATAAATAAATAAATACATTTTTCTTTGTAAAATTACTTGTGCCCGACATAAGTTTCCTCAATCAAGTATTTCGCTTTGAGCCATTGATTTTGATTTATGAACACTTTTTTTTTTGGGGGGGGGGGGAGTTCTAATCGCTTTTTGAACTTTTATGTTATCTAGCTGAATGCCCCATGTTTTGGAAAATGTAGTTAAAAAAATCAATTAATCCATTTCAAACAATATTTCCCGGACAACAAGAGAGTGGGAAACGGCTCGTTTAAACTATCCAGAAAATGCTCTTATTGTTGACTATCAATCGAAAATAACCAGAGCTAGAAGTAGTAAACCTCTCATTAAAGTAACCTCTTGTAAAAAAAATAAAAATAAAAAAAATAATAATAACTGTTTTTCGAAAATTTAAAATCTTCGTAATCAAGAATAGCAGCCAAATGCTCACTCTATGTTGAAAAAAATTGTAATGTTACACAATTTTTAGTTTACTTTTTCCTATTTTTTATTCGTTTTAAATGTCATAATAAGCATTATTTTATATTTTAAAGACCGCGTAGAAACCAACTAATATTTATCGTCTGCTGCACTAGTTGTTTAAAATTCACTTTTATTCTATTATGCAGGGGAAATTTCTTAAGTGGCAACCCTGGGTTTTGTTTATTATTGTTTGTTAGTAAAATTTATTATTTGCTCTATTCTAAGAAAGATTAACGTATGAAAAAGGACTGATAACAAATATTCTCAATACAAGTTGAACAAACTCTTTTTTTTTTTTAACAACCAGATTTAATTTTTCGGAGACAGACTTTTTACAACTAAATACAATTTTTGGTGGATTTTTTTTTTCTTGAATACTTTTTTTTTTTTTTCAACCTGAACACGAGGACAAATGTATTACCAAGGGTTTTTTTTTTTCCAGTTCCAAAGGCTCTCTCAATTTGTTTTTCACTATATTTATCGGATTTCTAAAGCTGTTTTTTCTCTACCAGACATCTTTGCTTAGAAAGTAAACTCTATTCATCGGTTACTTTTCCTTTACCCATGAGAAGATTAATAAGACTTTTTGGATGTGATCCGGTATACCAACTTAAATGAAATAAGGACAATTAGCAATTTATGATTGCTCAAAAAATAAATAAATAAAAACGAAAAGGGAACAAAACAATTAAATTAGAGAGATACTTATATTTAAGTAGTTTTAAAAAGAAAACTGCAACTCTTCAGTACTTTCCCGGGAGATAATCCAGGGCTTTGATTAGAAGGCATCGGCTTTAATACAAAGTCAACTTTAAAATAAGCCTTGAATATTATAAATAACTCTATTTCTACTCATAATGAAGTTCATTGTTCATCTAATAAATGAACAATGAAAAAATTACTTGTAATAAAATATTCTTAAAAACCATGTTTCGAAAATCTTGGAAAACATACTACGAATGCAATCCAACTCAGCACTAATAACCTTTCTCCATTTCAGTAAACCCTAAAAAATAATCAAATATTGTCAAGGGCACGCTTAATCCTAGCTTAGCCATGCTGTTTCTCCACAAACTAGAAAAGCCCCCCCCCCCTCCCCCCATCAATAATAATTGTATTTTTAGCTATTAGGTGTATTTATGCAGCTCTTTATAACTTATTTATTTATTTAATTAGTCACCTAATTTTCTGAAATTTAAAATGTAAAAGCGAAGTTGCGTCCTTCATCATAAATCAATTTGATCCCCCGGCAACAGCACATATTTTTACATGAAAAATCCGAATTCATTTTCATTTTTCAAGACCTTAAATACGAGTAACGTTCCCTTATACTTATTTTAGCGTGAGTTTTAATTCAAAACACTTAATATTTCTACATGCAATAGATAACAATAGGCTAAAATACAAATAAGTCATTTGTATAATTATTTTTTAGTTAAGCTCTACGAAAAGCTCAGAATTTAGGAATAAAATAGCACTTTGTTGCAGAAAAGGAAGGTCGTGAGAAAATTTCGTATCAATGAATTATCTCCTTTTCCAGTTTTTCAGTCAAAAACGTACGGAGTCTACATTTTAATATTTTAGATTAGATTTTTTTTGAACAGAAGTCATATGAGCGAACCCAAAATATGAAATGAAAGTTTTTAGAGTGCTAACAGTGCTGCTATCTGTCGTACAAATGGAGTAATAGATGTAAGACTGTAATTGCATAATCACAATGTTTAGCTGATGCTGCCATCTATTGTAAGTTTGATTCAGCTCTCTGTTTTAGCCGTTTCTGTTACTGCAGGGCAATTCCACGGTAACTTACGTTACATTTCGACCAACTCTTATGCATTTAGCACCTCAGTACAGACAAATTTTGTTATACAAACCTTGTATGAAAGCATTCTATGAAAATTACAGTTGAAAGCAAAATTAAAATGCAAAAATATTCGATGCATTTAAATTTTATAAAATCTAGCAGTCAAATATAAGGCAGTAACTTGCGTTACACAAAAAGGGAATGACATAATATGAAAATTGGATCTGAGGCAAATTTCTGCTCTAGTACAGCTGTTTTCTTGTTTGAAGCATAATTTATCAGTTTTTTATAATGCTTAGGAATATATTTTCATTAATTTAAAAATTTATTTCAAAAATTGAAAATTATGGGAATTTTTAACTGGGTAACTTTTGTTACAGTAACTTGCGTTACACAACTTACTTACAGGCATATCTTTATTACAAAAATTATTGAATGAAAATTACAGCTTAGTTTAGATCGAAATATTCAAAATTAACAATTATGAATTAAATTTACAAAAATTTAATACCAAACTCAATGACCAATCAAAAATATTACATAACATAAGACTTAAATCTGTACTGTCTGCTGTTATTAACAAGTTCAGGTAATTCAATTCTTCAAATCATGTTTTCTTTTTTATTATAAATTTCATCTGTCGTTACTGGCCATTTCTAATTGGTTCCAACAGCAGCCATTACTTATATTTTAAACTCGTTTTCCTCAATAATCGTCACAACTGAAGGATACAATGTATTTTCGTACTTTACCACACACCATTCATCAGCTTTTATCTCTGTTTCTTCTTCTTGTTCCTTAAAATATTTAATTAAAAGAAACCCCACAGTTTGTTAATTTCTAGTTCTTAAATGGTCATTGTCAATGTGCGGATCTTCGGAAAGTATTTTTGATAAATTTTGCTTTTTCTGACATACTTCAATACCATAAAAAGTGACTTTGAATAACAAATCTGTAATATCCACATGACTTTTCTCATACCCCTTCTACAGCGCATCTTTTCTGCAGAGTTCAGTGGCATTTTAATGCAGAATAAAATGTATTTCACCTGTAAGAGATAAAATATTTTTGTTTTTGTTTTTTTCCAAAACATATTTGATAACTTTAAAACATAACAGAAGTCATTTTTGAATAATTTATATTACATTACTCCTAAATATTCTGAATGCAGTGATATTGTTCAGAGAGAATTAATAACTCAAATGCCAAAAAGAAACATATAATTTATAATAGAGGTGTATTGTAATCTTATTAGCAAATAGAAACATTTTAAGAAATATGGTTAATTTAAATTAAGTAAATACAGTACAAATTTTAAAGAATTCTTGCATAAATTACTCCTACTTGCCACATAGGTTTATTTCACAATTTACTTTCATTATAAACACAAGTATTTAAGTTCTACGCGGGTAACTTACGTTACCTGCATGTGTCGGTAACTTACGTTACACGTTTTGATTGTAGCACAAAAAATTAAATAGACAATATTTATAAAAAAAATTTAACTATTTGCTTAACACACACTTATAAGATAGAAAATATAACATTGTTAACATTGCATTGCCCTTTCTTTATGCACCTCATGAACTTTAACATGTTTTTGGTAACTTACGTTACATAGAACAGTGCATTTTTGAAGTTAACATACATCACTTAATTAACGTGAAAACACTCACTTTAGCAATTTACAATATTGAATTAAAGTGTAATAATCAATATTCTTCCTTTAAAACAGTTATCTAAATGAAAAAATTGAAACTTACCAACGTTGAAAGATTGACCGTTTGCTTTGCCAAAAGTTAAATATTCCATTTCCAACTTCAAAGTGCTGCCAAAACTAAAATACTACATTCTTGACAAAAAATTAGTATAAATGATAAACTTCTAACATTTTTAAACCAAAAAATATGCAAAACAGACGCATTGCTGTAATTTGATTTTTCCAATGTTTTTCCACACTTGCATGGAATTGCCCTGCAGTTTTCACATTAATACGCTTCCACATAATCCCTACTTTTTAAGTCCATTGATTTGATATTATTTTTGCTGAGTATTAACAATAATTTAACGATTTTTACATGCTTTCATGGTTTCAATATTTTTTCAACAAAACAGTATTAAATAAATATTTTATAAACAATTTCATTGTTTGATATTTTAGACATAGTAATTTAATTTCCTCTTAACAAAAATAAATAAATGAATAAATATTTTTCAAAATTTTTCACGGTATTTTTTTTAAACACGATAAAACGTTTTAAAAAACTATGATAACACAGGTTCAGAAATCTTTCAACTCAACAATATGCTTTGCTTATGTTTTATCCTGAACCTGTTGAAAAAATACTCAGATCTCACACACATAGCCTGAAAGCTGATATTAATTCTTTAATTTAATACATTGTTTTAACTTTCCTGAAGAAATGCAAGTTTTTGATAACGTAATCATCATACACCCAAAAGAAAAAGTGAAAAACTCCAAAAAAGGTTAATTTTAGAATAACCAGCATTTAATAGCAACGGACATTAGATATTACAGAACACAAGAATGAAATTACTTCTTTAATGATTTTTTTGATTATCAGGAAAACACACGAAGTCTAATAATGAAAAAAAGTTTGAAGAGTTACAGAATAGTAGTTATAAATCTTAACTTTTTATATAGAAATGATGAATTTTGAGACCGATTTTGAGAAAGAAATTTTTTTTTACCGGGGATCAAGTCAGAGTCTTCTAACTCTAGGGGAAAGACTGTGTTTTATGACTTTGTGTTTTAAGAGTTTTTTTTTTTAATTTTAAGCTGGATAAAATCTATGGGAGCCTGATAGTTGATCCCTTCAATTTTCCTGAAACTTTCGGAACGTGTCAGTAGTATTGTCACAAGAAAAATTGAGTCTTCTTTCCTCTCGTTTAACTTGTTGGTCCTTGAAACGAAGTCAAAGTTTGAGGTCGTGGATGTATGGTGCTAAATATATGATCGTTTTTCTCGCACAACAATGAGTAACCCTGCCATTTTTTTTTTTTTTTTAATTATGGATACTACTTGAAACGAGAGACATGCTCGCATAAATAATTTGGTGGCTCACTTTTGCTTTTGGGGGAACATGTCAAATCAAAATGCTATTCTCGTTACTTTTTTTTTTTTTTTTTGTCTTGTTTGTTTCCGGCGGATATCTGCAAAAGTCGTGAGTGACGTAGTTTTAGCTATAATTCAAATGCATGAGTTGTGTTACTAACTTTTTTTCAGCTTTTGTATACACTAGAATCGTTTTTACCTATTTTTCGGATTATCCACGGTATTCGCTAATCCACGATTACCGCGCCACCCTAATCTGCGGATAATCGGGGGTTTACTGTAGTTCTTTTTCTCTTTTTATATTTATACTAGCTTATTACCCAGCGTTGCCCGGGTGCTTATTAATACAACATAGCTCAAAAAAATTTTTTTTTGAAATAGGTGAGCCTTAAATTGATCATTTATTGTTAATCGTTATCTTTGTTGGAATATACTCATAGTTATACGTGTTACCCTTTATCAATTTGTATGCTTAAATGCTTATCTCTACTGCTCTATCGATTCAAAACTGAAAGAAAATGGCCATTTTGAGACCAAATATTTGAATTTTGAGCTTTATAGTTTTTTTCAAAGTTTCAAAATTTTTTAATTTTCTGGTCTGCAAAATGGAAAAAAAAACAGGGGGAGCATGAAATACTCAATAAGTGTTCACAAATGTATCTGGATCCTATTTCAGCAAGTTATATCTAAAATTTAGACACTCTATATGTGTTACATGCAAGGGCACTACGAATTTAAATTTGGGGGGGGGGGGGGATATTCAATTTGCCGAATGAAACTCCGAATCTTTTGGAATGATGAAATATCAGCATAGCGTCATTTAATTTTTTTTTAGCAATCGCAATTTTGTCTCCAAATTTCTCGAATGGTGAGTCAAAATTTGTCAAATATTTACATTTTTGGGAGGTCACGGTGACTTCCCGTGACCACTATCGGGGTCCCCACCCCTGGTCACGAGGGCAAATAATTTATGCATCCACAAACATGCTTCACAATGCTCTTTCGATTGCTACTTATTTAAGCATTTGTCATTATTACGCTATAGTATGGTTCCATGGTTAGTGGTTGGGAATCGCGGTGCACACACTAAAAAATAAGTCACTAATAAGCCTCGTCTACTGGTCAGAGACGTCTGAATCGGATAAGGAAGTTCCGGGGTCGAATCCCGGCTCGGGCATGGATGTACTTTCTCTCTCCTGTTCATGGGTGCCCACAAGGGGGGGGGGGGGAATAGGGCGCAAGATGCGCCATCAAATTTTTTTTTTGGTGGGGGGAATTTTTTAAAACTAATTTATTTATTTATTTATTTATTTAAATTGTTTATTAATTTATTTTTTAATTTAAATTATTTACTGATTTTTTTTAAATAAAAAAAAACATTCATTAATTTATTATTTTAATTTAAATTGTTTCTGTTATTTCTTTATTATTATTATTTATTTATTTATTTTGTGTGTGTAATTGGAATGTCTGAAAGGGGAAAAAGCGATTCTATTCTGCACATAATTAGTACTTTTAAAGCATTAATAAAAAAATAAGTTATAATTTAAGAAAAATTATATTATTTTTTTAAAGAAATAAATAATATTAAAAAAATAAATAAAATAAAAAAGAGGGGTAAAAATAAAAATAAAAAGCACAAGATGGTTTTGAACTTTTGTTTTGGAGGGGGGGGGGGGGGAATTTGCGCCATTGAGCTTGGGGGGGATGGGCACCCCTGCTCCTGTCCTTGTCCTTTCCTTGTGCGAATGTGTTGTTGTTGTGGGGAATGTTGCCTACCCTATAAACGGTCCTTATGGCATGTGTGTAGTGTGGAAATCGGACTTCACAACAAATGATTATCCCAAATTGCCGGCTTAACTGGCAAGGGCTAACAAGAAAACTAAAATGGTGCGTGTTTAAAACTCCAGTCATCTAATTTATCAGCTTGTTTTAACTACAGTACACTCCCGATTATCAGAGGATTTGGGTGTCACGGATATCGCGGATAACGAAAATCGCGGATAATCCGAAAAAAACACAACATAAGGGGTAAAGAAGACAAAAAATCTGCTTTAAAATAATTGCAGTAAACTTAAAACGTGATATGCACTAACAGTGACGATAGGTACAGTATAAAAAAAATATTTGTATTTGAGGTTCTCAAGCATATGAAATCTTTCAAGGAAACTGTTTCTACAAGAGTAGTTAACTAAGATTTTTTTTTCGCGAGACCCTCGTAGGAAATCCGCCCAGAGTGGATAATCCGCTCGCGGATAATAGAGTTTTCTGTATGCCGCAGCAGTAGGCTTTGAGTTCGTATCTCGTTATGAGTACGATTTCAGAACAAAACTCTTCAGACAATCTTCTGAAAGCCCATTCACCACTATTTAATTCATACAAGAAACCACACCGCACGACAATGGCCATCATTCATCTACAAAACTCAGACAGGCTACCATAGAGAGCAACGCCTAAACATATACAAAATGACTCCTTTATTGGGCGAAACCCCCAGGACGAACAAACCCTCTCATTATATTCAGGCGCTGCAATTACAGACGCCTTGACCTTGAATTCCTGACGTTTGAGTGTGCCATTCCTTGAAAGGCGGCTTCACCAGAGAGCCGATAATGATCGCGCGACTGCCGATTGGTGACGTCACAACTCCCACGTCCGTCATTGGAGGATCTTTGAGTTGTGATTTTAGTATAATGTCTGAATGTTTCAAAGAAGGAATTAAATTTCTAATCTATGTTCAAGTTTTGTAATAGAATAACTTTTGATGCTCTCGTATATTTAATTAGGATTTCTAATGAGTAGCACGGAAAGTAGTGAAAGTAAAATAGTGGGATATTTTGTTTCCGAAAAAATTTAAATGCAGCCTTCCAGAAAAAAATAGTGAAATAGATGTTTTTACTAATTTTATATGTTTAATGAAATAGTAAAAAAAAAAAAAAAAAATGATTTCTTGAATGAACGAAATAATAAAAATGTAGAATTTATTTTGACGTAGAAAAGTATAATTTTGTCACTAATATGTTTACAAGCAAAATTTTAATCTATTTTCAACAGCAAACGAGTGCACAAATTTACTTTTAAAAATGCCGAAGTGAGAGAGGGAATCTTCTTGAGGAAGATATTTGGTTGAGCTGAAATAGCTTTTTGGAATAAATCTAAAAAATTAGATATTTGTCGGAAAAATTCCAGTACTTTAAAAGAAAAATTTGGAACAACTGTATGCGATCGAAAAAACTGTGGCTAGTTTCGAAAGGTTAAATTAAAGATATAAAATAAATTTTATTAGTTTTCATTTTAAGTACTTTCTTGTTCGTCTGTGCTGGACAAGTTTTTAACCGTTGTTAAATGTGTAAAAAGATTAATAGTAATTATAAAGTTAACTTTTTAATAAAATTAACAATTTAATCTTAAGGCTGAGTTTGGATTTTGGGCTTTTAATTATTTTCTAATAATGCAGATTTTCGGGTATTTTTTCGTGATTCAAGCTATTGGTTTAAAAGATTGTCTGAAAGGGTTTTTTTTTTTTTTTTTTTCAATACTTACTTATTCTAAACTTTAATGATTCACTACAGAACTCCTTTTTTAAAATATGATTTGAATAACTAAAAACAGGCATCCAACTTTCAAAGCACGTTTGATCTCCAACGAAGCGGAAAATAGGAGCTAAAAAGTCAAAGAATGTCAATGATATAGTAAAAAATTCATTTAAACCAGAATACACACTACACAGCGGGGTTTTATGACCTTGCTTAGTAAACAACAATAAGGATGGCTACAACCTGAAATGCACGAAGGCACTTTTAAAAGCACGAGTGTGATTTATGAACCCTAAGTACCATTTAGAGAAGTTCTTATTTTTAATGCTTGGAAATGTCAGAAATTGTTCTCTAGAACTTTAAACGCTTCAAGATGTTTTTTAAGTCCTTTTGAAATCACGTTCAGACAAATTATTAGGGACAGTTGTTGTGACAGATTTAGGCAAAGTAAAGAAATATTTTTATGTAGAGTTTTAGAGTTATGTAGAGAGTAGACAGTTCAATTTGAATGAGAGCTCAATTCTAGGGCTTCTTGATGTTTTCCAATACACTTTTACATATTGGATGAAACAGAATAATTTCCGTTTATTTATATACGGGTACAAAAAATGACAAATATGGAGCTCTTATTTCTTTATTTCTTTTTTTTTTTGTCAAAAATGAAACCCTGTTTTCATTGACAAAAACTAATTTTCTGAAATTTTAGGCAGAGAATTGTATTATATACTAGCTGCGTTGCCGTCTACCCCGAGAATAAAAGTTGTGTCAAGTGACTCATGTTCAACTAATCCAGCTTAAGTAAAAGAAAAAAATACATAGTGCAACATTTCCTACAAACGTGTTAAAATGACTTGAAATTCAAATTTAGACGTCTTTGATTTTTTTTAAAATTCCCAAAATTCAGTCATTGTTATTAATAGGTGTTCAATTTTACAGATCTTCTGGCGAAAACCCTCCAATGAGAATTCCTGAGCTTCTGTGACGAAGATCTGACGTATACTGGAATTGCATAATGCTCCTTCATCCATGTGGAATACTTGAAAATGAAACAACTTTTACGCAAAATTAGGCAAAGATCTGACATAAACTGTGGATTCGTTTAATACACAAAAACACACACACACACACATACAACCATTTATATTTGTATAGATTATATAAAGAATGAATTAAAAGTCCTTTTTTTAACTAAAAATTAAAGAAATTGAGTTTTGTTACTAAAGAGAAGAAAAATTTTTAATTTTAAAATTCCAAAGATGTGGAATCCAAGAAGCAATACGTCTTTCTTAGGTGCGTTTGCTTGTAGTATTTAAAATAAAATAAGAACCTATATTTCTCAAAAATAACAAAAAAAAGGTTCACAATTAAAATTGATTTTTAGCATCTTAATCATCATTGATTTTCCTTTATCAAAAATCTAATTATCGCACTCATAAATTACTTTATTTTTGAAACCATTAAACTGACAAAAGCTGAAGTGTCATTCGGTCAAATGCACATTTAAGGCATTTAAGCGACTCCTTTAAATGAACAAATCGATCAATGCTCTAAATTAAATCTCAATTTATGCCAATGCATCACATTCAAGCTCAATCTGGATTGCGAATGGAAAATTTCCCGATTGCAAAGCAATCGTTCTTCATCACAAAGACTGTCGGCCAAACCAACATTTCCATCACTTACGTCACACACACACACAGACATATGAATGACTTTCTTACCTTAATAATGACCATCTTGCTGAGCGAACAAATCGGTTCCACCCAGTCAAAGAAGGATTTGTAGTCTTCCTTTTCCATTGATAATAGTTTCCTGAAAGGGATGGAAGTGTAATCAATAACTCCACATTAAATAGTTTTTCGACCGAGTCGAAAGCTGTTAAATATATAATTAAGCTTAAATAACTAAAGGATTGTTCAGAACAAGTTTTTAAATTGTGGTTTGATCAGATGATCAATGCTTTAAAAAATGTAATTTATGTCTTCAGCATGTGTTCAGAATCTTGATAATATAGATGGTCTACACAGCAGAGGTCTTCACCCTCTGTTCGGAAACCCCAGAACTAAGGTACACAGCTAAGCGTGTCCTGTCCGTAACAGAACACCATTTTCTTCATATTTCAAATTATTTTTACTTCGGCAGGATGGTATTTCATTATTTTCATTTGAAATTTATCTCATGTTAGCAAAAGAAATGCAATCTAATTTATCAACTTGTTATTCCATCTCACAGTTATATTTATTCAAGACAGAATAATCATTGAAAACGATAAAAAGTGTTTTTAACTTGAACATTAAAATGTTTTACATCTTTAGAGAAATTCATTTTGGAATGGTTTTAAATTCCTTTGCCAAGCTGGATCTTCACTTACCACATTTCATTTCGATATAAGCAACTCCACGAAAACATTTCAAAACAAAACTAGAAAGAGTGTAATGACTTCTGCGTTTTTAAATAAACTGTTGTCTGCGGATCGAGCATCTAATAGGAAAAGACCTCATAGCCAACTGAATAATGTCACCCAAAAACGTCATCCATAAAGGAGTCAAGATATCTTCATTGCTAAAACTATTTTTTGCGCTGAATCCTGATTATCAGGTTACGAATGATATGCATCTATATTGCTCATTGAAATGTGACTTAATAATCATCAAACCACATATATTTCTACAAATTGCTATTTCACTATCTTCATTTAAAATTTATCTTATGTTTGCAAAAGAAATGCAATCAATTTTGACAACTCATTATACCATTGCCTGGCTCAAAACTAGTAAGAGGCAAAATGATCACTGAAGATGAGCAAAAAGGGTCCTCAACTCAAACATTTAATGTTTGAGTTGAGGACCCCTTTGCTCGTCATTCATCTTAAGTGCATTCATTTCGGGACGGTTTCAAATTCTTTTGCCAAGTTGGATCTTCACTTACCACATTTCATTTTGATAAGCAACTCCACGAACACATTTCAGAACAAAACGAGAAAGAGTGTAATGACTTTTGCGTTCTGAAATAAACTGTTGTCTGCGGCTCAAGCTTCTAATCGGAAAAGACCTGATAGCCAACTGAATAATGTCACCCAAACACGTCATGCACTAAAGGAGTCAAGATATCTTCCTTGCTAAAACTATTTTATGAGTTAAATCCTGCTTATCAGGTGTAAAGTCAAAACAAATGGGTTTAGTGATGCTAGTCGGTGCAGTTTCGTAGGTAGATCTGAGTAAAGATAGAACCACGAGACTTATAACTAGAGATAAAGGCCAATCCTGTGGTTATGGAAATGCAAAGAGATGTCCTTCTGTGGAATAGTAAAGTGTGAATATAGGCTTTTAAGAAGAGATAAAAGGCAATGGATTTTGAACGATAAGGATTGAGATGTCAAGGAATATTATGTGCTATGAGTCGTAAGAGCTAAATTACGATTTCGGAAGGTATGATAAGTCTTTCTTGGTGAAACAGTTAGAGAAATTTATGTCGTTGTTTGTGAAGCGTTTGTGTCGGTTTTTATACCCAAATAAAGTATTATTCAAGAAATATAACTGATGCAGTGACTTCAAAGATAAATAACAACATAAAACCGAGTGTTTTAACTTCAATTTTATGCCAAAAACTAAAGTTAAAAGATTCACTTTGGTCTAAACGTTATCTAATTCCTGACGTTGAAAAGAAATGATGCCGTCTTAAATAAAAAATAACCAAATTCATCAAATAAAGATGGAAAAACTGTTTTTTCAAGCTTGTTATAGTTATGTAAATGTTTACAGGTTTTATTAAGCATCATAATACATAAGGTGAACCAAACGTTCCATCAAATAGGGTGTTAATTCTTCTTTTCTTCCACCTGGTTCACAACTAATAAACACACAATGCACAACTACCTGTACTGTAGCAAATGGAATGTAACTTTATTAAACTTTTCATAGCGTTTAAGCATGCAGCATTCCTTCAGCTGCATGAACAGACTCAATTCATTTGTCCAGACAGGTCGTTTCATACAGTTCATAGGTGGCTCTTTAATATGATGGAAGGGGGGGGGGGGTGACTATCGATATGGGAAGTCACATAGAATTTTAGCACTGCATCGTTCCATGGTGCTTCATCAGAATCTGTTTCTATAAGTTTGCAAATACCTTTGTACTATAGATGTAGAGAAAGTTACAACGATAAGAAGGCAAAAATAAGCAGAGAAACTGCAGACACGTGTTTCGGCGTTATAAGGAACGCCTTTTTTAATGCAAAAAAAATGTGAGCGGGCATCCATACGCTCACAATTTTTTTGCATTGCAAAAGGCGCTCCTTGTAACGCCGAAACACGTGTCTGCAGTTTCCCTGCTTATTTGTGCCTTCTTATCGTTGTAACTTTCTCTACATCTGTTTCTACAATTCACTGGTAGGCGTCTTGAGCTGCTACGCCATCTATAATTTTCTACCCATTTTGACAACTTACGGCCATATTTACCAACTGAGTTGACGACAGCCTGACGTTACTTCATGAATAAAAGAAGTGGTGAATTTCAATAAATGTGGTATTATATTAGTTTGACAGTTGAGAGATCACTATTGTACTTGCTAGAAAAACTCTCTTGACCAACGATTTAACCTCTGGTCCTGATCTTTTATTCTCTAAAGTAAAGAACATCTTGAAAAAGATAAACGAAAGGACGAGAAAGAAAGAAAAATGATACAGGCGACTACAGCTTTAAACAAAATAAATAAAGTTTTTACATTAAGACAGATATTAATCAAAACCTTTACTCTATTCATGGGGTTCTGGAAGCTGCTGATTAAAATCCCAACATAGGGTAAGTGCTCCAGTAGTCGGCCATTTAAGAGATCTTTTATTGGTCTTGGCTAACTTAGAACCTTCAGCTATCAATACAGCAACAAAAACAAGGTAAAACTTTAGAATGAACCTTTCTGATCACCTACTTGTTTCAGAAATTAAAAAAACATATGTTAAAATCCAAGCTGTTGTCAACACTAGTAAATGATCCAGTAGTCGGCCACAGAATCATCTTAGCTGAAAAATAAACAGAATCGCAATCTTGGATGACGGGCACACCATTCAAAATGAAACGACTCATTACTAATTCGAAAAAAGTACCCAAAACTTAACTGCCACTGGTTGATGATTTAGAATGGGTACATGAATGTGTGAATGCGTCATATATGATTTTGAATTAAAAATGTACTATTTATGAGGAGTTTTATGTCATTGTGGGCGACTACTGGAGCACTTACCCTACTTCCTAAAAGATTTTCAATAGGCAATCTGTCTAAACATCTAAAACGTAATGAGTGAAGTTAGACTTACCTGAGTGGTTTCTCATACAAATCAGAAACTGTCTTTAGCGTG